>JAFEMH010000230.1:645000-918887 GCA_022495995.1 Adenophora triphylla var. japonica
GGGTTGGTCCAAGTACAAAAACACTTGTATCAACACAAACACCAAATTACGATGATGGGGCATGCCAAAATGATCCTGTTAATGATGATAATTCTGAAGATGATGTAGATTATGAAGAAGAACAAGACTCTGATGTAGATGAAATGCTAGATGATGATGATGATGAATATCATGAGGGTAGTAGTGATTCTGATGTCGATTTGGGAGAGGGTGATAATGGGCCGATTGATGATGACGTGGAAACACATTAGGTTCATTATGAAGCACCGAAAAATCGAAGGTATGAGAGAGCATATTATCCTTTTACAGTGATATTGGTTGTTCTGCTCGACAAGAAGAAGGCTTCATTGATTACCATAATTGTGAATGTGTGCCCAAATTCTAATTTTTGTTTTTTTTTAGTTTTGGATTCACGCGAGTTTGAAAATATCCGGTTTAATTTGAAAAACGGAGTCGCCACGCCATTTTGATTTCCTCAAAACTTTGAAAAAAAGGATTTTAGGGTTCGGAGGTTAAGTTACCCCTTGGGAAGAACGGATCGTCGTTCACCCAAGGTGCCTTGCCGTAGCAAGTTTCCCTAGATTCCATTTTCCGTGCTTGCTTGTGTGCTTTCTTGTGTGCATGTGTTGAAAAGAGGGGGGGGGGAAATGTTCCAAGTCGTCTTCCGGACGTACAAACCATTTAATTGGTTGTCGCTCGGGATTCCTTGGATTTTTATGTGTTCGGGACTTTGATCCCGTCCTCATCTTGGACTTGTGATCATCGCTATTTGACCTTGGGTCTTGCGTGATCGAGAGAAGGACTCTCTTTTATAGTCCAAAATGGGGTTCTTTAGAAAAGGAGTGTCCTTAGCCCATCAATCCTACACTTTGAGACGATTGAGCTTATATTGGAGCTATCATGCTCGTCTCAAGCAATAATCGGAGATATAGGTTCAAGGTTTATCCCTTTCTAAAGAGATTGTGGCACCTTTAATGGAAGAAACGATGTAAAGATAGGATCTTTACACCGGTCCGTTCCGAAGGTTGCATCAAGTACCAATTGGGGATTAGGGGAATGCGTATTAAAAATGACATTTTTAGTGAAAAGATGACATTTTTGGGTGCAAAGGATGCTCTTTGATTTGCAAAGGATGCTTTTTTATGTAAAGAAACAATTTTTTAATGCAAAGGATGCATTTTTATGTGGAAAAGTAGTGTTTTATATGCAAAGGATGCATAAAGACTACATCTTGAAAGCAAAGGATGCTACTTTGATTATAAAGACATGATTTTTAGTGCAAATGATGCATTTTTATGTCAAGAATAGATTTTTTAGGTGCAAAGGATGCACCTTTGATGCAAAGATTACATTTTTATGAGCAAAGGATGCTTATTTCATGCAAAGGATGCAAAGGGAAAAGGGGGTATGATTTATATGAATAAAGATAGGATCTTTAACAACAAATACCAAGTCCCAAGCAAGATAATAGCAATATATGAATGCAAGGAGCAATTATATCACATGAACAAGTATGATGCAAGGTAAGGGGGTGAGAGGTTACCAATGGTGGTGACCTCTTCTTCTTTGGATCTTGCCTAGTGGATGGACCAACTTGGAAGGCTTCAAGGAGGAGGGAGGTGGCTTCTTGGCACTCTTCAACTTCCTGGATTTTTGCAGTAGTGCTTGAATAGAGTTTTTGGTGCTAGAAATTCGTATATGTGTGTCTAAAATGGGTAGAGGAGGGCTCTATTTATAGGCAGTCTGGATAAGACCAATGAAGCCGTGCGGCCAGGAGTTCCCTCCTAATGCAGTCGTGCGGAATTATCCTGTATGACTCAGCATGTTTCTAGAATCATGCAAGGTGGCACTTCTAGAAGGTTTTCCATATTAAGGAAAATGTGCCTTTTTAATTTAGAGCAGTCCCTTCATTCCTCGGAAGGTTCGGAACAGTTCCGGAATTGCTCCCGGACTTTAGGAAAAGTCCGGGAATTGCCGAAAAATTTAACCGGAAGGCATGAGCCAGATTTGGGTACTTACAGAAGCCCCTCGGCAACGTCACTTGCAGGGTGAGTGGGGTTGTCGATAGAAAAGGATCCGATCTGGCGAATGCCGAGACGGATTAGGTGACCAAGGTGGTCGAGTGGCTGAACCTTTGGAAGGCTACCTACGTATCCCAAGTGGGAATCAAGCCATGATCGTAGTTTAGAACAAGATATCCACTGGGGAAAGGGGTTTCATATGTGACGAATTGGCTGAACCTAAAGTAGGCTACCTACGTATCCCGGAGGAATCAAGCCAGGCCGTAGTTCAGAACAAGATCCACAGGGGAATGGTGAAGAGAAATCTGGTCTCTTGCTGGGAAAATAGAAGAGAAAGTGACCTAGGAGGTCAGGCGATTGATCCTACTGGGGATATGCTAGAAGTGACCGATGTGGTCGGATATCTGGACCTCTATGAGGGGCTACTTCACCACTGAGGAGTGATGAATGACAAAGGGGTGACCAATGTGGTCTGATGGCTGGACCTTTATGAAAGGCTGCCTCACCACTGAGGAGCGATGATGGAATAGGGTGACCACTGTGGTCGGATGGCTGGACCTTTTATGAAAGGCTACCTACGTATCCTGGAGGAATCAAGCCTTGATCGTAGTTCAAGCATCACTAGATAGTTAGGAACGATGTCTAGGATCCTTGAGGTTTTGACAATTAATGGAGGTTGTCACCTGAGGTGACTAAAGCTTACGTCACTATCGAGGAGATAGAGGTAGCTGAAGTTTGGAAAACTTGAGCGTACTTCTCAATCTGTGATAGAGGTAGCTAAAGTTTGGAGAACTTGAGCGTACTTCTCTATTCGTGATAGAGGTAGCTAAAGTTTGGAGAACTTGAGCGTACTTCTCAATCTGTGATAGAGGTAGCTAAAGTTTGGAGAACTTGAGCATACTTCTCAATCTGTGATAGAGGTAGCTAAAGTTTGGAGAACTTGAGCATACTTCTCTATTCGTGATAGAGGTAGCTAAAGTTTAGAGTTCTGACAATTCGGAGGTTGTCACCTAGCGTCATTCCGTTATAACGGAAGTAACGGAGGCGACTGGGGAGGAAAGTATATTTGCTTAGGAGATAACGGATCTCTTTTGGAAAACGACGTTATCCTAGTTAAAGGATAACAGGAATTATATGCCTAAGTGGGAAGTCCAGGGGCAAAACTGTAATTTCTGCTCAGGGCAAAAGAAGCCGCCCGGCATGAGACGGGGGCAAAAGAGGCCGCACGGCCAGAAGTCTGATTTTTCCAGATTATTTAAAATCAGATTTGAACGGGCATTGGGCATTGTTGCCGCCCATCTGTTGCTGAGGAAGAGAGAGAGGAAGGAGATAATTTCTTCAAAAAATCCTTCAATCCCTTGCTTCTATTGATTGAAATGGATCCGGAGGGGAATCCTATGCCAAGGCAAGCAAGGAGGAACATCTCCGAGGCCGCTCGAAGGAGGAGGAAAGAGCTCGTCCGCACGGAGAGGAAGTATGACTTCCTTATGCCTCCATCGGAGCTCTATCCGGGCAGGAGGGAGCACAAATCGACGAATCCTCAATCGGTTGGGGTAAGCATTCTTAATTTGCTCAATTCCGTCGATTTTGATTGAATTTTGATTTATTCTAGGGCTTGACTCGAGTTTTAGGAATTTCTCGAATTTTCCTAGGATTTTTGATGATGATTTTGGAATATTAATGATTAACCTATGAGGCTGAGAAGATGAACGAACATGCATGTGCAATTTTCTTAAGAAATAATGAGAATGACCCATTTTTTGAAAATAGAGTAAAAATAATTGTCTAAAATGTGACGGAGTCCTTGCATGTGCTAGAACTAGGTCAATTTTTGATCATGGATGCTAAAACGGGATTTTGGATGATGAAAAGGATTCATGCATGCCATTTTTTGAGAAAAAATTAATGCTTATGTGCAAATAATTTTGAAAATTGTGATTTTGTGCTTAGGAGAGCAATGTGCTTGACACGATGCGTTTCAAGTGATGAAAGACACGTTTTCTATGCATAGGATGCTAGAATTTTTTTTTTTTATGAATGCTTTTCTTTTGAAAATATGTGCACTTTTGAATATATGCATGATTTTGAAATGAGGTGAAGGACTGACACATTTCTTTTGCTGTGCTTGTCTACAGGAGAACAAGTCTAGGGGGCCTTCCGAGATTGCAGTGAGGCTATGGCAGAGGATGCCCGATTTTGAGAAGGATGGGGTGAACCCCAAGCAGCTAGTGAGGGCTACCGGCCTGGATTTATTTATTGAGGCTATCGGCAGAGGTATTCACATTACCTCGAAGAGCAAGGGCTTGATCCAGGCCCTCTCGGAGTTCTGGTGGGACACCACCCACGCCTTTCACCTTAGGCGGGGAGCCGACAAAGGTGACGCTGCAGATTTCACTGCTATCACTGGCTTACAGTTCACCGGGAGGCCTGTGACCTGGAGGAACCATATCACGGTGGAGGAGTTTAGAGCTTTGGTTGGGTTTGAGCTTATTCCTAAGGGGCTCGGGATGGAGACTAGGAATGTCGAGGTGGCAGTCCAGAACTGCATGCAGGGATTTGCTGCTAATGAGGTGACTGCCTACCAGCTTGCGAGGGCTTTTGTGTGGTTGATGCTGTCAGTCACCATTTTTGCCAATTCTGGGACGCTGGCTATGACTTGCCTTCTCGACTCCTTGGAGGATGTAGATGGGATTGGGACGGTCTCTTGGGGCGAGGCCGGATTGGCGGAGCTTTACTTCTCCCTGGACATGTACAGCCGGAATAAGGCTGCCTCGATGGACTGCTTCTCCTTTGCTCTTGAGGTATTCTCACCTTCTTTCCTTTCTCTTTTCTTGTCTTGAGACTTTTATGAGAGAAAATGACCCTTTTGATGTTTTGAACATGCAGGTCTGGTTTTACGAGGTGATCAAGTTCTTTCCATGGAACCAACAGAGCGATGCTACCATCTTTCCCGCTATGATCCGCTGGAGGGGAGATGCGAGAGACAAGTTCACCGGGAAGACCCGGATCACCTTTGATTACAAGATGGTTAGACCAGTCATCAACAGGGATGGGCACGATGGAGTGGACTTTTATCCTTGGGGGAGGTATCCAGAGATTTTGCTAGGAGAGGCCGTGGAGGCGACGAGGCAGAGGCGATGGTTGACCGGGCTGACATGTGATGTCATCTATCTGGGGGACCGTTTCTCTAGGCAGCATGGCCATATCCCTCCATTGGATGCCATTACCCCCCATGATCCTCCAGCACGGATGCTGCAGCCCAGGGATTGGTCGGCGGATGACATTGCTAGGTACCAGGCAGGCGTAGCAGCTGAGGAGTACTTTGACATGGCTACCCCTTATGCTACTTTTGTGGAGCAGCGATTGAGGACGCCACAGAAGCTAGTGAAGCTGGCTGTCACTCAGGGGTATGGGGAGGCCGAGCCTACTGACCCGCCGATGCCTCCTGCTCATCTCTCTTATGTAGTCAACGGGGTACCGAGGAGGTTCAGGATACCTGTCCCCGACACGAGGGAGCCCCAGTATACTCTGCCGCCGGACAGCACTGTGAGTACACTTTAGGGTCTTTTCCCTTTTTCAGACTTCTTTGCTTTTTGCAATTCCGATATTTTTCTGAGATTTTCTTCTCTTTTTTCTCAGGTTCCAGCTCGCACTTATGACGGCTTGGTCAGGCAGAACAGGGGCTGGAAGGATGTATGCCGGTCCCTTTTGAAGAAGCTGGCTTGCGCTTCAAAGGCTGCAGCGAACGTGCAGGAGCCCGTGCGCAAAAGGAGGCACGTCGGGGGCATGACATCCACCTCATCGGCTTCAGAGTACTCCTCTAGCGCAATGCCTCGGGGACGGGGACCCAATGCCGGCATCCTGGAGCATCTGGCGGAGTATGAACATGTGAATGTTCATCTTTCTGATGTGAGCGACAGTGAGGATTTGATGAGAGAGGCGAGCTTCTATGAGCTGAGCAGTGATGAGGAGGAATCGGAGGCCTAGGAGGTCTCTAGAATCGATTTAGGAGGAAAAAACAAACAATGAACAGTTTTATGCACATTTTGTTTATTTTTTGCTTTATTTGGGCGCCGATGGGGCGAAAACAATGTATTAATGTTTTATTTGCTTTTTAAATTTATGCTTTATGAATTTACATATTACTTGAGCCTCGGGGCAGTTTTTTGCTTGGAATTGGGGCTGAAACTGGGCCAAAATGATTTGTGATGACACATAACTGCATGGTTAGTGTTTGGATATGTTTTTGTACAGGTTTTTGTTGGAAAAGTGGGGTGAAAACTCCCTTTGGGCAGCAACTTGGTTGCTGCAGATTTGTTTTCCACATCAGGCAAATGAAGCCGTGCGGTCTGGTCTCTGGAGCAAAAGAGGCCGTGCGGCTCACAGTTAATGGACTGGTCTTTTTCAAAATAAAATCAAGGCTTGGCCATTTCATTTCATTTTCACTCTAGACTTGTCCCAACTGTTCCCAGAGCACATATTTGGCCTAAAGACGTCAACTTTGATCATCTTGCAATGGAGAAGCCTGTCAGATTGCAAAGGGGGAAAAGAGACCGCTTTCTGTCCGATCTTCAATCTTGGGTGAGATATAACTTTCAATCTCACAAGGGGCTGTTTGATTCTTCTTTCAAGATCAAATCTTTATGGCATTTGAGGGATCTCCCGCCCGATTGGGACCTTTTGAGAGCAGCAACAAGGTTTTGGGACGTCCGGAGACACGTTTACTGCTTTTCTTACAATGAGATTGTCCCAACCTTTGAAGACTTCCGAGCCTTGATTGGGGGTCCAGAAATTAAGGCTATATCGATTCCTCTGATCGAAGATGTGCCGGTGGCGGCAAAGCTTGCATCTTTTCTGCACATATCTCTGGGAGAGGTTGAGGGGATGATGATAGCTCCGGACAGGATTGACCTTTCTGATATCCCGGGCAGGTTCGGGTCTCCGGATATGGCTACTAACATGGTGGCTATGGATGCATTTATCCTCTGCATATTCTTTTCTCTGTTCACCGCTGAGTCCGTGGGGATCTGTCATGGTGGTCTCTTGGACATGGTTAGGGATTGCAGGGCTAGGAAGGACATTGTCCCATTGGTTTTGGGTGAGACCCTGCATGGTATCGATAGGATGGCTAGAGGAGACCGTTTCATGAGGTCTGGGAGTCCGGCCATGTTGACTTTGTGGCTGCAGGAGAGGCTCGGGGCTTTGCCAGGGGCTTTGCCGACTCAGTGCCCTTGGGTGATTTCCCGGAGGGGTTTACCTCGACAAAGAAGACCAAGGTGACTGGGCGCTGATGATGGCTAGGTTATCCACTTCAGACATTCGCTGGTGGGTACCTCACCGGAGGTTGCGGCACTGTGAGGACATTTCAGGAGTCCTATATAGTGAGGGTTCCAGGGTTCTGCTGGTCATCCTTCTACATACCCTGCTTGGTATCCAGGCAGTTCGGGGCCTTACAGGAGCCGTTGGGCGATTGGGAGGACATCCGTACCATGGAGGTGGTGCCATTAGATATGAGAGATCCAACCAGCTTCTCATTCTTCTCGAGGGCTTGGACATACACCGTTTTCCCACCCAGGGCTATCCTCAGGAGCAGGAAGAGTACCATCTTGACTACGGTCTACTTGGATTGGTACGAGAGGGAGATGGGAGCGACTCAGGTCATATTGGGAGAGAGGCGTCAGGCTTTATTGGGGGCTGACTGTGACTCGAGTAGGACTCTGAGGGAGACTGAAGCTAAGGCGAGTCACCATAACCAGTCGGGTGACCTTATCAAAGATATGGAGGCTCGATATAAGAGGCTTTCTGAAGTCGCTCCCTTGACTGAGGCTCAGAGGGAGGAAGTGCGGACTCGTGCCCGTGTTGAGAGGGCACTTATTGACACGGGTTTAATGGAGGCTCCAGTGAGGATACCGGAGATCGGGATGAGGGAGACCGACATCATGGAGAAGAAGAGAAAGAAAACTCGACGGGGTCGAGGTAAAGGGAAGAAGACCAAAGAAGACTCAGTGAATGACAGCTGACAGATCTTTTCTTAGGATTCCCTTATTGCCATTTTGCAAACACAATAGTTTATTAGGCATTTTATTGTATTTTAGATCTTTGTAGCAGGTTAGCAGAGTCAAGAGTAGACCGTGCTTGAACTCATCAAGAAGTTTTTAACTTGTAATGAACAAGAGATATTATCTTAGAAATTAATCAAGACACAATTTCATGGAAATTTCAGATGTCTTATTGATTAGGACCCATTTTATGAAAACTTGAATGCCCTTTATTTATTGTTTAGGACGCATTTCATGGAGACTTAATCGCCCTTTTTTTATTGTTTAGACCGAACCATAAATGGATGCCTACGTTCCCCTTTTACTAGAAAGACTAAGGGGCTCAAGTCTTCGTAGTTCATTCTGGTGAACTTTTGAATTTTTTTTATGTGCAGCCCTGTTTTTTGCCTAGACCGCCCTTTTTGGGTTTTCAGCCTAGCTGGGCATTACTCTTTTTGCACTAAGATTTTTTTTCTTCTTTTCTTTTATGTGCAAACCTGTTTTTTGCCTAGACCGCCCTTTTTGGGTTTTCAGCCTAGCTGGGCATTACTCTTTTTGCACTAAGATTTTTTTTCTTTTTTTTATTATTATTTTTTATTTCTATTTCTTAGACATAGTACCTTCGGAGCTTATCACCGTTGACTGGGTGGACAAAGGGATTGTCGTCCAGGTCTGCAAGCTTCATTGCTCCTCCCGATAGTATCTTCTGCACCACATACGGGCCGATCCAAACGGGTTTCCATTTTCCCAGGGGGTTGTCTCTGGTAGGGGGCTTCACTTTCAACACTAAGTCACCCTCTTTGATGTCTCTGGCTTTGACTTTTTTGTCAAATGCTCGGGCCATTCGCCTCTGGTAGGCTCGGGTGTGCTCCATGGCTTTAAGCCTTCTTTCATCAAGCAGGGCCAACTCATCATGCCGGCTACGTAGCCATTCTACTTCGTTGACACTGTTTTCCAGGAGGACCCTTAATGATGGGATTTCCAACTCCACTGGTAACACTGCTTCCATCCCGTAGGTTAGGGCAAAAGGAGTTTCTCCTGTGGCTGTCTTGACAGACGTTCTGTAGCCCCAGAGTGCCAGGTGCAGCTTTTCGGGCCAATCACGACCACGGGTGGCCATTTTACGGATGATCCATTCGAGCGTCTTATTAGCAGCTTCCACGGCTCCGTTAGTCTGAGGTCTGTATGGGGATGACTTGTGGCGAGTGATTCTGAATTCTGACAGTAACCTATCGCAGTCTCCTTCAAAGTGCGACCCATTATCAGAAATGATCTCATTGAGCACCCCATATCTACATATTATGTTTTCCTTGATAAACTGGGCCACCTTCTTGGAAGTGAGGACCTTGTAGGACTTAGCCTCTACCCACTTGGTGAAGTAGTCGACGGCTACTAACACAAATTCATGCCCATTGCTTCCTGCCGGGGCTATCTTCCCTATCACGTCAATACCCCAAGTTGCAAACGGCCAAGGAGTCGTCATGCAGTACAGGTCATGAGGCGGGAGATGGTTGAGGTTGGAAAACCGTTGGCATTTGTCACACGCTCGGACATGTTGGACACAGTCTGTCTCCATCGAAATCCAGTAGTAACCCATTCTGAGGATCACTTGCATCAGGGCTCTAGCATTCATATGAGGACCGCAGGGACCATTGTGGACTTCGGTCATCAATTCTCTGGCCCTTTCTTGAGTGACGCACAAGAGGAGTGGTCCTTGGTACCGCTTTTTGTACAGGTTGCCTCCTAAAATGACATAATGGGAGGCCAACCTTTTCAGGGCTTGCAAGCTCTTGGCTTTGACACCTTCTTTTGGTCTACCTTCTTCGTCTCTGAAAGCTGACTCTCCATCTTTGAGGAACTGGTAAATTTGATTGTACCAGGGTTCCTTGATAGGCTCAGGTCCCAAGTCTATTTTACAACAGAAAGCCGGGGCTTCTCTTCTACCCACTCTGAAGGGTTTTATGGCTTTTCCCTCGGGAATCTCTACCAGTGAGGCTAGAGTAGCTAGGGCATCTGCGAATCTGTTCTTTTCCCTTGGCAAGTAGAGGAAAGTCACTTCTCTGAACTGTCCAGTCAACTCCTCCATATAGGCATGATACCGCTGAAATTAGGGTCCACAGTCTTCCATTTGTTGGAGACCTGGTTGATGATCAGGGCTGAGTCTTCGAGCTCCTTGACATTCCTTTCTAAGGCAGCTTCTAAACCAGCAATGCAGGCTTCGTACTCGGCAACATTGTTCGTGGCAGGGAAGTTCAACTTAAGGGCTATGGGCGTGTGCTCATCTTTCGGGTCAACCAGTAGCATCCCTACGCCATTTCCTCTTTTGTTAGCTGCTCCATCAAAGAAAAGCTGCCATCGGTTCTCAGGCTCGACTATAAAGATCCCTTCATCTGGGAATTGGGGTTCAGGCCCACGATCCTCATTACTGGGAAAATTTTCCAGATGGTCTGACAATGCTTGACCCTTGATGGCCTTTTTGGTCACGTAGTTGATGTCGTATTCAGCTAAGAAGAAGGACCATTTTGCTAGACGCATCGAGAGGGAAGGCTTATCGAAGATGTACTTGATGGGGTCCATTTTCGAGACCAAGTTCACAGGGTGGGCTTGCATATAATGCTTCAGCCTTACCGACTACCTGCACTCCCCCGCACAAGTCTTTTCACATGCCGAGTAATTGAGCTCACTTCCCGCAGCCTTCCGCCGACAAAGTAAATGGCATTTTCTACCCGAGAGTCTTTCTTCTCCCGAGCAAGCATAGCCCCAACCGCCGTATCGGTGACAGTGAGATAGAGCGAAGAGGCTTCGTCTATGTGGGGGCATAGTACCGGAGGATGTACTAAGTACGCCTTGATCTGGTCAAAGGCATCCTGGCATTCTTCGGTCCACTCTGTGTCTACATTCTTCTTCATGAGCTTGAAAATGGGCTCGCACATAGTGGTCAACTGGTTGACGAAACGGCTGATGTACTGCAGTTTGCCCATAAAGATTTTGACTTCTGTCTGGGTTTGAGGTGGCCTCATGTCCATAATGGCTTTGATCTTTCGGGGGTCGACTTCGATACCTCGCTCCGTGACCATATACCCAAGCACTTTTCCCCTTGTCACTCCGAAGGTGCATTTAGCAGGGTTTAGTCTCATGGAATGTTGTCTCAGCCTCTCGAAGAACTTTCGCAGGTCAACAAAGTGCTGCCCATCCTCGCCTTTGGAGTGGATTGTCATGTCGTCGACGTAGACCTCAATCTCCCTATGGATCATGTCATGAAAAAGAGCGGTCGCTGCCCTTTGATAAGTAGCCCCGACGTTCTTAAGCCCAAATGGCATTACTGTATAGCAGTAAGTTCCCCACGGTGTGGTGAAGGCTGTCTTTTCTTGGTCTTCTTCGGCCATCTTGATCTGGTTGTAGCCTGCAAAGCCGTCAACGAAGGATTTAACTTCGTAGTTGGCAGTGGAGTCCACCAGGATGTCTATGTTTGGCAAGGGGTAATCGTCTTTGGGGCTGGCCTTGTTTAGATCCCGGAAATCTACACAGCAGCGCACCTTCCTATTGGCCTTGGTTAAGGTCACAATATTAGACAACCATGTCGGATATTCGATGACTCTGATGAATCCTACCCGCAGTAGCTTCTCAATTTCTTCTTTGACCTGTAGAGACCACTCTGGCTTGATTTTTCTCAGTTTCTGCTTCACTGGATTAGCATCTGATGCTAAAGGGATTCTGTGCTCTACTATCGAACTATCTAGCCCCGGCATATCCTTGTACGACCATGCAAAGACGTCCATGTATTCTCTGAGCAGATTAACCAGTCTGTCCCTTTCAACCCCCTGGAAGAAGCTTCCAATCTGTGTCTCTTTAGGTTCCTCGACAGTACCCAAGTTAACACTTGTCAAAACCTCCTCGGTTGCTTGGGCCCGGTTTTCCTCTTTTTCTGTAACCTGCTTAAAGATTTCTTTAATGTATTGTTCATTTAGTGTGTTTGCATCTTGTTCAAATGATTCATTATTAACTGTTGTTAAGTTTTGAGTTAATTTATCATTTGTTAAGTTGGCAATAAGAGGATACTCAGAAAGATCTGTCATTTCATTCAAAGCAAGGGGAAAGATGACATTGATTACATGTTCATAATCCTCAGGCGTGAGGCCTTCGGATGACTCAGAGGACTGGAATTCAAAGATTCCTGACTCAACTGACTCTTGACCCTACTGACTCTGGACCCTACACTACTTATTGACTCGAAGTGTTTGACGCGGGTTGGACTGGGGTTTACTCTTTCCTGCTGTTGCCCTGGGGAGTAGTAGTCTTGTCAGCATTCTTCAGAAAGTTGGAGACTTCAAACTGATCAAAAACTTGCCGGAAATCATTGATAGGCCGGTACCTTGGAAAGATTGTGAGGGGAACTAAAGTAGCCTGATGCAATCTCTCGGCGAGCTCGTCTGTGACAATTGGACTCATTGACTGAAGAGTCTGGCTCATCTTATCAATACACTGCTGATAACTCATTTTCTCTTTACTGATCTTTGATACCATGACCTTGTCGGTATAGCCAATGGGAGGGTTGGCCTGGATAATGCTGATAAAGTCTTCTTCAGGAGAGACCTTGATTCTTCCTTGATTGACCACGTATTCTATGGGTTTTCTGTATTCTTCTTCCAAATCTGCTAGCTTCTCATTGAACTTCACGATGGCAACAAATTCAGAACTTTCTGCCTCGAGAGGGTCACTAACCACAGGGGTATCAGGCTGGACTGCGTTTTGAATGACGGGTTCCTTGGTAGGCTCTTTGGCATAACTGACGTAGTAGTCAAACTTGCCCGAAGGCTCCCCTAAAGTTCCAACGCTCTTGTCCCCGGCTTCGTACCTTTCCTTTAATTTCTGTTGCATGGACTTCCTTTTCTTCTTCTTTCTTGAAGGAGCGTCTTCATTAATCCATTCTTGATACTCATATTCCAGACAGTCTTCACAATCGCACACATCATACCAGATATGGGGCCTGGGTTGAACTGGGATGGCCTCTCCGACTACTTGGTCATTACCATTGTTGACTACCACGTTGGCCATTTTGACACTGGAAAGTTGAGACTTGAGAATTCTGACGGGTTATCTGAGATCTATGCCCCGAAAAACTGCTGTACCGGTGTTCTCACCCACTTCTTTCTCGCTGCGGGAAAGGGATAGGAGAGGTTTAGACTCGGGGTAGGTGTTTAGGCTGAAGGCTCAAGCAATATGCAAATTAAGAATCTTCCAGTTTACTTAAAACAGTGTCTTTTATTAATTTCTATTTGGTTGGAAAAGGAGTTATGCCCTTCTTTTTCGCAACTACTCTAGATCCTGGATCAGTGGGTTCCGTCAATACGTCTATAAGCCCCTCGTATTACACCTGTATTTCGACCTCCCAGGGTGGACAGCCCCGGGCGAGGGTCCTATAGGGCACGCGGATCCCACCGACCGAGAGAGAAGAACGCTCCTAACGGGTCTAGCGGGTCATAGGAACTTTTAACGCACGAGCGATTGCAAATTATAGTCAAGGCAATACCGGGAAAGTCTCGTCTTTCAGCCTTAACAGAATTTCGGCAGAATTTCGCTTGCGCGATTGACGTTTTGACTTTTCGGTAATGTCCGAGAAGATAATAGGCATGGGTCGGGCGGTAAAAGCCGGATGACACAGTGTCACATTGAACTTCGTTGCATATGCAGTGCGTGAGTCAAAATCGAAGTCAATGCCGGGTCAAGATCTTGCCAATTTTTCCTTGTCAGAATTTTGGCAGAGCTTCGCTTGAGCGAAATATCTTTTGGATTTTTGGCATGGACTTGGTCTCGACTCTTACGCATTCCGTGCGGGTCAAGGTCAAAGTCAATGTCGGAGTCAAGATTCTACCGATTTTTCCTTGTCAGAATTTTGGCAGAGTTTCGCTTGAGCAAAAGATCTTGACTTCCGTTATGGACTAAGGCTTGACCTTTACGGGGACATGCAACTGGGCTATATGACACGGACTAGACCAAAAACCAACCAAAAGTCACGGTTTTTTGAAACGTGTGACACGGACTGTGCATTGGTCGACACTGGCTGCCATGGAGAGTTTGGGGTGATTCCGTGCGCGCCCGGGAGCATCGTAAGGCTGTCCGTGATCGCAAACCGAAAACCACCCCGGGTTTAAAGGGACGTGCGTGCAAAGTGTACAGGATATATAAGGTGCGCGTAGTGTGCGGCCTCCTAAAAATATTCCTTTTTGAGTTAAAACAGAGATTTTTCAGAAATGTGTTTTAAAGGAATGATTTTTCGGGACGGGGAAAATGCAATGTATAAGGCACGTAAATTTTCTCGGGAGCCCCGCCCGCCTTGGAACTGAATAGCCCCAAGCTGTCAAGGCTGCCAGATTAACCTCAATTTGTCCTGGTGGAATTGCCACTAAGGCCGCCCGGTCAGAATCCAAGGAGGATTGAGCCGTACGACTGCATGGATCAATTTTCCAGGTTCCACTCCTTTGCAATTTCAGGTTGCTTCCCGAACATTTCAGGCACCTTTCAGTAGGCTTTCCTGTTCAAAGTATGCACAATTCCCAAGATGCAAATGATGCAATGCAATGCGAGGAAAGAAAGCAAGCACGATAATTGGAATCCGTGACGGGAGTCTAACCCGCTCAAAGGAAAAAAGCTTTCTTTTTATTATTTTTTTTCGAAAAGAGATACCGGTACGTGGGATTGTTAAACCACCGTTTATCCCAAGCCCCGGGTTAGGGAGCGATACAGGAAGGTTAAATGGTTTCCACCTATATACCGGGTATCGTTTATTTTGAAAATGAAAGCTTTTCTCCTTTGGGATTTCCCCAGCGGAGTTGCCAAACTGTGAATGTGTGCCCAAATTCTAATTTTTGTTTTTTTAGTTTTGGATTCACGCGAGTTTGAAAACAACCGGTTTAATTTGAAAAACGGAGTCGCCACGCCATTTTGATTTCCTCAAAACTTTGAAAAAAAGGATTTAGGGTTCGGAGGTTAAGTTACCCCTTGGGAAGAACGGATCGTCGTTCACCCAAGGTGCCTTGCCGTAGCAAGTCTCCCTAGATTCCATTTTCCGTGCTAGCTTGTGTGCTTTCTTGTGTGCATGTGTTGAAAAGAGGGGGGGGAATGTTCCAAGTCGTCTTCCGGACGTACAAACTATTTAATTGGTTGTCGCTCGGGATTCCTTCGATTTTTATGTGTTCGGGACTTTGATCCCGTCCTCATCTTGGACTTGTGATCATCGCTATTTGACCTTGGGTCTTGCGTGATCGAGAGAAGGACTCTCTTTTATAGTCCAAAATGGGGTTCTTTAGAAAAGGAGTGTCCTTAGCCCATCAATCCTACACTTTGAGACGATTGAGCTTATATTGGAGCTATCATGCTCGTCTCAAGCGATAATCGGAGATATAGGTTCAAGGTTTATCCCTTTCTAAAGAGATTGTGGCACCTTTAATGGAAGAAACGATGTAAAGATAGGATCTTTACACCGGTCCGTTCCGAAGGTTGCATCAAGTACCAATTGGGGATTAGGGGAATGCGTATTAAAAATGACATTTTTAGTGAAAAGATGACATTTTTGGGTGCAAAGGATGCTCTTTGATTTGCAAAGGATGCTTCTTATGTAAAGAAAAGATTTTTAATGCAAAGGATGCATTTTTATGTGGAAAAGTAGTGTTTTATATGCAAAGGATGCATAAAGACTACATCTTGAAAGCAAAGGATGCTACTTTGATTATAAAGACATGATTTTTAGTGCAAAGGATGCATTTTTATGTCAAGAATAGATTTTTAGGTGCAAAGGATGCACCTTTGATGCAAAGATTACATTTTTATGAGCAAAGGATGCTTATTTCATGCAAAGGATGCAAAGGGAAAAGGGGGTATGATTTATATGAATAAAGATAGGATCTTTAACAACAAATACCAAGTCCCAAGCAAGATAATAGCAATATATGAATGCAAGGAGCAATTATATCACATGAACAAGTATGATGCAAGGTAAGGGGGTGAGAGGTTACCAATGGTGGTGACCTCTTCTTCTTTGGATCTTGCCTAGTGGATGGACCAACTTGGAAGGCTTCAAGGAGGAGGGAGGTGGCTTCTTGGCACTCTTCAACTTCCTGGATTTTTGCAGTAGTGCTTGAATAGAGTTTTTGGTGCTAGAAATTCGTATATGTGTGTCTAAAATGGGTAGATGAGGGCTCTATTTATAGGCAGTCTGGATAAGACCAATGAAGCCGTGCGGCCAGGAGTTCCCTCCTAATGCAGCCGTGCGGCATTATCCTGTATGACTCAGCATGTTTCTAGAATCATGCAAGGTGGCACTTCTAGAAGGTTTTCCATATTAAGGAAAACGTGCCTTTTTAATTTAGAGCAGTCCCTTCATTCCTCGGAAGGTTCGGAACAGTTCCGGAATTGCTCCCGGACTTTAGGAAAAGTCCGGGGAATTGCCGGAAAATTTAACCGGAAGGCATGAGCCAGATTTGGGTACTTACAATAGTGCACCTAGTTTTCCAGTTTGGGATCTGGAGAAACATGAAATTGCTAAAGGGATACGCTTTTCTAGCAAAAACGATGCGCAATTTGATATAAAAAGGTATCATATTCGCAGCAATCGCCGGTTCAGGGTAAGAAAGAGCACAACTCACACATGAGTAATTGAATGTCTATTGAAAAATTTTTCATACAATTTTTATGTTCGTGTGAGTAGGAGGAAGTTTGGTTATTGGGAAGTGACCAAGTATAAGGCTACTCATTGCTGCTTATATTCTCGAGAAAGTCGAGATCACCCCAACCTAGATGCGAAATTTATTGGTCGGCAAGTAGTTAGTCTTATTAAAGCTTATTTAGATGTCAAGGTTGGAGTTATTATTGCACACATCAGTGGTATGTTTGGAAAGGAAATTATGTATAAAAAGTCATGGAGTGGAAAGCATATAAGAGGGACCCGCGCCATCCATACGGCCCGTCCCTGAGTGCAGTAGGCCGGAGCATATCTATCTCTATAATGCTGCCACACAACCTGATCATCTGTTAGCTTGGCCAGCTGATCACGATAGCCTCGCAGGTTATGGGCAGTAACCTCCTTGAGATACAATGATGATCCGGTACACCTGAAATTTCATAAAAAGAATAATTATAAGAAACAGTTAAAAAAAACAATAACGACGAGAAAATAACGTATGATATATGTATACCTGCATCCCAGTGACATGTGTTCGAAGTCCAGATCAATGTTTCGCCTTCGAATTCTAGGTTGCACACATAGCAACCGCTCCCAAGCCCAAATCTATATCAATAAAATCTATATCAAATACTATAACTAATGCCAATAATTTGAAATCAAACTTAAAACAACAACATAATGCACATTAAAATGAGATAAATATACCTGTAGAATGTTGAGAAATCCACCGTACTGTCTCGTCAAAGGGTTAGTCGCACTACACAGCTCTCGATATAGAAAAGCCAGCGACGCACTTCCCCAACTGTACAACCAGACCCTCGAAAGCTCCCGAAGCAGAGGGAGATAATACAACTTAACCTTGTTGTTCGTACGATCAGTCATCACCGTAGAACCCAAGGCGAGCATGATATATGCCCGTGTGTGCATATCAACAATATCATTGGGGGAATATCATCAGCGAGGTCATGGAAGTGTGGAAACTGACTCATAATCCATCGTAGCTTTAGACTACTCCCATCCATATCTCCGGAAGATGGGACAGCCTCTAAAAGCTGGTGACATACCACCCACCAGTCTGAAAGTGGTGGGATGTCAGCATCAGTAACAGCATCCCCATCAATAGGAACCCAAAAATCATGCTGATATCCTCTAGGGTAATCGTCATCTCATCAACCGGGAGGTGGAATGAATGGGTCCCCGGACGTCATCTCTCGATCAAGGCATCCAACAACCCATAATCGTATTGAATTTTCCCTATGTAATGAACTCCACTAAAGCAACACTCGGCTAATCTCGACAAAATCCTCGACGCTAGCCTATCCGGCAATGTGGCACCACGACGAAATGAGAGCGGACTAGCAACCTGCTGTCCGACCCAAATAAAAGGAGCTCTGTGGTCCTCATGTGCAGTAAAAATAGAGTTATCAATAGGTCCGGGATCAACGAAGGAATCCATCTGTTTCAACAAAAGAAACCCAATTTCAATATCAAATAAATATATATATAAACATAGAGACTTTGAAATATAAATAGCAAATACTTCTAATTCTCCAAAATTGAGTCACAAATTGAGTTAAAAACCCAAAATTTCAAATATACCACAATAGAGTTCAAATATACCAACTATTGAGTTCAAATATACCAAAAATGGAGTTCACATATACAAATAATTGGGTTTAATAACAACACTAATATTCAAGAAAATTCTAATTATTTCAATATATACAAACTAAAAACAAAGCATATACACAAATTAAAGCAAAAACCTAATTTTTGAGACTAATTTAACAAGTATCCAATTCAAATCAAAATCATCAAATTATATACCATATTTCAATAAGTATCAAAATAAATCATATACCCAAATCAAATCAAATCAAATACTCTATTTCAACAATGAAAAATGATAAACTTTGATTTAAACTTACAATAATGGCGAAATTAGATGGTAAAAAGCGGATTTGATGACGGCAATCGCAAGCTTTTTCTTCTTCTCCCTTCTCCCTTAGACTCTTATGGTTTTTTTTCTCTTTCTTTTCTTCAGAATGTAAGCCGCCGCCGCTGGGTTGTCTTGTCTTTTAGAATTCGCTACACCATGTAGCGACTTTCATGACCGAGTGAAATCGCTACATGGTGTATTGATTTAGGTTATGACTAATTACCAATTAAACACCAATGAAATTAACCATAATTAAACTAAGCTCGCTAAATGGTGTAGCGAGTTTCAACGGTAACATGTTTAACTCGCTACACCGTGTAACGAGTTCTAAAAAGTGGGACATTTCGAAAAAATAGCGAGTTCTAAAAAGTGAGACATTTTGGAAAATAATTTCAAATCTGAGTTATTTTGATATTTATATTTTTAAAATGGAATTATTTGATAAAAAAAATCATCAGACATGTAAGTAACCTCGTTTAAAAATGAAAATCTATAATATACTAAAAACACATGACATTCCAAAAACAACAAAAGCCCGCCAAGAAATGTCACTATCAAGCCCAATGGAAATAGAAACTTTTAGGGCAGTTTCGTAAATTCACTAAAAAAATCTAGATACAATCAGCCTCTAAAAATAAATGATAATGGTTGCATGCAAACATACTTTTTGGACAGATGTCTAAACGCATGTAAGCCTTTTGGTTTTTTTGAAAAATGTTTGACATGTGGACATATGTCAGAATCCAACTTTGTTGACATTATCTTCATCTAGGACCTTCCTCTCCTTACTCATTTATACACTGTTTCTCTCCTCCATCTTTCTCTCCTCCATCTCTCATACATTAATCTACCCGAAAAAACACACACCAAATCAATTACGAAAATCTTAATTTTGTCAATCAAAATCGAGAAGAGATGAAAGTTTTATTTAAAAGATGGAGAGTTTATGCAAAATAGCTCAAACGAAGGCAAAGATGGAGGTCGCAGGTGTTCGTTGGCATTTTTCGAAGCTCCTGATGTCAAAGAATAAGAAGCGCCGGTGTCGGTGTGATGAAGACACAAATGTAAGTCCTTTTTCTTTTTCATCTTTACTTTTCACTCCATTATCTTCATAATCTCACATATTCACAAATCTCATATGCAAAATTTGTATAAAGGTTGTAGGGAAGCTGAATCTTGAATGTTTAGAGCTTCGAGGTAATTTTTTTGGACTTTTATGATTTTTTTGAGATTGCTTTTTTTTTGTGTGTGGTTAATTTGGTGTTAGCTGTTGTAGTAATGACTATCTCGGTGTTGTGGGCATGGCAGCTGGGAGGGTGGTGGGTTGAAGCTCGCTGAATTTGAAGGTAAGTCCAACCTACATTTATGAAGTAATTGTTCAAATGATTTTTTAGCTATGTGGGCAATTACGGTTGAAATAAAGTTTTTTAGTGGATCGCAGGCGGAGGAAGGCTATGAAGAAGATTAAAACCGCCTAAGCCAAATCGCACCCCAAACCGCATCTGTGCCAAACCGGCTGATCCAAACTGCCCAAGCCAAAACCGCACCAAAGAAACCTCACTTGACAAACCGCCTGAGCCAAACCTCTTGAGACAACCCGCACCAAAATTCGCATCCTTGCCAAACCGCCTGATCCAAACCGCCTAAGTCAAACCGCATTGAGCCCAAACCGCAATGGAGCAAAACCGCTTTGCCCAAACATCCTCGACTCAACCCAATCCGTCCATCCAAAAGGTATTATTTTAATTTTTAAATATATTTTATGGGAAATAAATTTATGTCAATTATCATGTGGACTTACTTTTTGACGTATCTTTGAAAATTTAAAGGTTGTTATAGTTTTGAAAGTTGAATAATATAATAATTGGTATTACTATAAATGATTTTTTTTCTCAAAATATTTCATTTAAAAAAAATAAATCCCAAAATAACAACTCTTTCAAATTATTGAACAAAATAACCCATTTTTTGAAATAGTTCTGAGCAGTCATTTCGAGACGGAGAAGTAATTTTTTTGTTTTTCCAAAAACAATAGTTTAATTTGAAATAAAAAATGAATTTATCATAAAAACGGACTTGAGAGAAATAACTGATTTCAAATTTAAAGATATTGTATTTCAGAAGTAGAAAAAAATTAAAAACTCAATGTTTGTAATTCATGTTGTTCCATAAAAACGATGTACTCTGTAATTTTAGCATTCTTTTACATGAACTCTTTTTTTTTAATGGACTTTTTTTTTTGCATGTTATTCTGGAGGTGGAGACGGATGAGAAATACTTTGACGGATGGAGAGTACTTTTTTGTGTTTTATTCCTTTCTTTTATCTTTTATATTTCTGTAATGTAAATTAAGTTATTTTTTCCTTATATTTCGTCCACGTTTGCTGACATAATTATAGGAAATTTCAACGTTTTTGTAAATTGGTTTATTATCATATTTAGGGGGAGATTTTGGCTTTACCAATAGGACTTTTATATTGTGTGCCCATGGACACATGATAAGGATTAAAAGATTCTTTTGTAATATGTGTCAAATTAATAGAAGTATTAATTAGTGAGTCTTAACATTTAATTTCCCTCCATATTTATATACAAACACATTTAATGTGTGTCAAATTAATAGAAATATTAATTAGTGAGTCTTAATGACTCCAATTCAACTACAAAATAAAATAATATTACAGAAGCTTGAAAAACATAGATCATTATAAAAATAAATTCATGTTTACTTCATCCTAAAATGATGAATGTAATTTTCAAATTTACACAAAAGCAAATTAAAATTATTTTTGACGTTCATTTTTTGGGACGGAGGTAGTAATAAAAAAAATTCAAACTCATACATATCTACTAAAAATACTTCCTAATGGACAATTAATCAAATCTAAGTCCATAGAGATTTAGGATAATGAAAAAGAAATGAAAGAAAAAAAAGTTATATCATGAAATGGAACATGCCTGGCCAACTTATAGAAATTTTTAAAGTTGTTATTCAAATTCTTACTAAGTTCATAGAGGAGTGATATTGCTAGCGTGTGAAAGTGATAGAGAGAGTTAAGACTATAAGATGATAGAATGAACTGAAATTATTTATGGATGTATCATATGTAGAGAGATGGAAGTTGTAGGAGTTTATAATGATGTGAAACTGGAGGAAAGAATAATAAAAAATATGGAGGGAAAGTAAATGTTAATAATCAGTAAATGTGTTTGTATATAAATATGGAGGGAAAGTAAATGTTAAGACTCACTAATTAATACTTCTATTAATTTGACACAGATTACAAAAGAATCTTTTAATCCTTATCATGTGCTCATGGGCTTACAATAGAAAAGTCCTTACCAATAAGCCGAGTTAAGTACCTATTTAGTCCCTGACGTTTAGCGTTCTTTACGGTTTCGTCCCTATCGTATTTTTGTGAACGTTTACATCCTTGACCTACCTATATAATTTTCCAGTTAATTATTCCGTCCACTTTCCATCAATTTCTCCGTTAACTTTGCTGAGGTGGCAGTAATGGGGGTTGAAACCGTAAAATGTTAGACTCTAGAAACTAAAAAATAAATTTTAAAGTTACAAAACACCCCCTCTCTTCTTTTAAAACCTAAATAAATCAGTTTAGATAATAAATAAAAAAGAAGAATAAAATAATAATAATAATAAAATAATAAAAATAATAATAAAATAATAATAATAAAATAATAATAAAATAATAATAATAATAATAATAATAATAATAAATTAATAATAATAATAATAATAATAATAATAATAATAATTATTATTATTATTATAAAAAGCCATCTCACTCTCTCTATCTCTCTCTCTCTCTCTACAAATTCCGGCCGACCTCACTCCACCTTCCCTCACCATCTCCGGCCACACTACATCGCAAGGCTCCTCTCCTCCATTATTCAGTTCACCCATCACCACCATTCAACAACCCCATCATCACCATTCCACACCCCCATCTCTACGCACAAATCTAAACCCATGAAATTTGTTCAATCCCACCTGAATCTGAAATTCATTCCTCTCTGTCAAACATTGTTGGATCTGAGAAGATGATTGACACAGTCGCCGGATTTGTGAGCTGAGGTTGGGATGGAGTTAAATTGATTGGAGGGGGAGAAATTTGTCAGATTTGTAATGAAGCACAGTCAGAGTTTGTCAGGAAGGAGAGAGGCGCCGACGAGTTGAAGAGGATGGGGTGTTGATGGCGGATGTTGGTGAACTGAATAATAGAGGAGAGGGGCCTTGCGATGTAGTGTGGCCGGAGATGGTGAGGGAAGGTGGAGTGAGGTCGGCCGGAATTTGTAGAGAGAGAGAGAGAGAGTGAGATGGCTTATTATTATTATTATTATTATTAATATTTTATTATTATTATTATTATTATTATTATTATTAATTTTTTATTATTATTATTATTATTTTATTATTATTATTATTATTATTATTATTATTATTATTATTATTATTATTTTATTATTATTATTATTTTATTATTATTATTATACTATTATTATTATTATTAGCCCTTTTTTTTGTCAAAGACCAAAAAAAAAATCAAAGTTTGATTTTTTATTTCTCCTTTTTTATATATTATGTAAACTGATTTATTTAGGTTTTAAAAGAAGAGAGGGGTGTTTTGTAACTTTAAAATTTATTTTTTAGGGTCTAGAGTTTAACATTTTACGGTTTCAACCCCCATTATTGCCACATCAGCAAAGTTAACGGAGAAATTGACGAAAAGTGGACGGAAGGATTAGCTGGAAAATTATATAGGTAGGTCAAGAATGTAAACGTTCACAAAAATACGATAGCGATGAAACCGTAAAAAACGCTAAACGTCAGGGACTAAATAGGTACTTAACTCCCAATAAGCCATTGAAAGTACATTATAGGGTTAGCTGAATGGATGATTTAAAGCCTTACAAAAATAGGGAATATACAAGTGGAAAAAAAATTCATGGTGAGGTGAATTTTATGACTCATAGCCAAAATTTATTTTGTTAGTTGGGCGAGGGTTTTTTTTCTTCCAAAGGAACCTCGACAAGGATAATTATCGTGTTTGCACATGATATATTCTATAATTCTAATTGTATAAGAACCCAATCCGTCTTGGCCCAAAACCGAACCAAAGCCAAACCTTACTTGACCTAAACCTCACTTGTCCCAAACCTCGAATCAAAACCGCCTAAGCCAAACCTCACCCCAAACCGCATCCGTGCCAAACCGGCTGATCCAAACCGCCCAAGCCAAAACCGCACCAAAGAAACCGCGCTTGACAAACCGCCTGAGCCAAACCTCTTGAGACAACCCGCACCAAAAACTGCATCCGTGCCAAACCGCCTGTTCCAAACCGCCTAAACCAAACCGCATTGAGCCAAAATCGCACATGGAGCAAAACCGCACAGCCCAAACATCCTCGACTCAACCCAATCCGTCCATCCAAACCGCCATGGGAGCGGACGCTTCAAAGCTTAGGAAGCGGACGCTCCTAAAATTCCAGTAACACCAGCCGGATTCTAGAAAATGGGAGCGATCGCTCCCCCCAAATTGGAGCAGATGCTCCCCTATAACCAGAAACTTCAAGCTTAAAAATACCCCTTTGCATGGCCATGTCCCAATATCAGCATGGCCATGCCAGACCTTGCATTGGCGTGCCAGACACACAGCAAGACCATGCACTGAAGCCAAAAAAGCCATAAAAACCATCAAAATTCAAGAAATCCATCCCGTATCACAATCGAACTACATAATAACCAGAATCGTCAAATTTCAAAGCTTGAATGACGTCCCCCGGGAGATCATGAGAGTGCAAATACCCCATATGAAACTAACATATAAAGGTAAATATTAAGTTCAATGTGCAATAAATTTTTTTCCCACATGATAACAGTATTAGATATTCTGAATAGGTATTGGTTCGAAGTAGTACGAAACGAATCAACTTGTGTTATTATTTATAGACTGAGACACTAATTTAGCGAGCTAAAACAAATCAAGTAGAGATTACTTCGGTATGGGCCAGAAATAATAGTCATGTATGACTTGATACCACAACACATTTTGTAGAACATGGCATGTGTCAGTAATTTACTAATGGTAGCAATTAATGGGTATATATTATATAGGAAGGAGTTATGCACAAATTAATAACCACAAATGATATCTTTTTACGCGAAGGAAAATTTACTATCTTCACGCTAAGTGAGTAATACATAGCAAAAAAAATTGCCAACCGTATGTAATACATATCAAGAACGAAATGGTGACAAAGTTTAACATAGATGAGTGCTAAATTTATTTATGCAATCTAATATTAATGGTGGAGTATGTAGAGTAGTGAACATAGTAATAAGGAAAGAAAACAATTGGGATGGAGTAGTATGTCCCAATAATAAATATGACTTAATAAGAGTCAATGCCGATCTTTATCAAGCTTATTTATTGGAGCTCATTTATTGGTGGGAAGAACTTAATCCTCGAATAAGTTTGAACGTCGTCAATTTTCTTTAATTGATTCTTATGTCATTTCTATAAACAAAAATTATGGGCAATCTCTATATATAATTGAAATTCTTTTAAAAAAACATGTTTTCGATCGTGGTCAACTTTATGTTGCTTTCTCTAGAAGCACCCTTCATGTTGCTCTTCATATTTGGAATTACAATTCTGCAGAAGATAGTTCATCCGACAAATATACTATGAAGATTGTGTTTCTGGAGGTTTTTCAAAATGTGTAATACATATCTCTTATCCCTACTTACTATTAATTGCTTTCTTAATATATATATGAATGTGTAGTTGTATGTGTTGTCTTCATGAAAATCAATATTATTAAATTTTGTATGTTTTGTTTACGGATGTATATGAAGCATATTAATTTGTAATGTTCTTTTTGTGTTTAATTATTATTTCGTACTTTTTATAAATAGAAAATTTTATATCGGTGATGCACTAGTAGGTTGTAAAGGATTTGAATAATCATAAGACAATCACTATAGAATGAAACGAGAGGGTACTTTCTTAATTGGAAAAATTACCGGTGGATCCTTCATCCTAAGTCAAAAGATCAATTAAGACAAAGATTTTAAAATTTAACCAACTAGTCCACTATCCTAATAAATATTCCACCTAGTCCATTTCTTATTAATGACACCCATTAAACAAATAAACTCACCTATCCCTTCTCTTCTTTATAACTCAGTTTCTCTCACACACACACACATACACACACTCTTTCTCTCTAGTTTCTCTCTCTACCCTATCCATCTCCGGTGACTATCTCCTCCTCCGGCGATCACCTTCTCAACTCCGGAGAACTCTTCCGGCGAACTCTCTACACACACTCCTTCTCTCTACTTTCTCTCTCTACACTCCTCCACCTCCGACCGACTACTCCCCCTATCTCCGGCGACTCTCTCCTCTCTGGCGACCATCTTCCTCTCCTCCGGCTAGAACCAATCTGAAAACGCAATGGTGTGTCTTTTGCACAATATTTGCAGTCTATTGTCAATAAATTAATCAAGAGATTAATTTGTTGAAGATCAGATGAAGGCCCAAACGAAAGCTCAGAAATCAGACCTATAATATTATGTGCAGTGTATACGGCCTTTTATCGAACCTTTCTAGCATAGTACAAATGTAGATCTGCAGATATGAAGTGTATTCAAACAAGAAGAAAAGAGACCAAGACAGTACATTGCAAAAATAAAGACCATAAAGAAAGCACACCTATGATATACTCCCTCCCTCCCCCTAAATGATATTCCCATTTTCTTTATCGTTAATACAGAGATACTTTAAATAACAATTTTAAGTTGATTTAGTTATCCTAATAAATTTAATATTTAACGATAAATCATTATAAATACTATCAATAATAATTTATAGATCTCCGTTCGTATAATTAAATCCACATAAGTTTATTGTTAAAAATACCTTCGTGTTAATGGTCGAAAAAATAGAAAGATCATTTCGGGATGAAGGGAGCAGTTGATATGAAATACTAAGGCCCTGCTTCCGAGTTTAAAAAAGAGAGAAAGGAAAGGAAATTAAAAAAAAATTCCTTCGTTAGTTTGCTTTTGAGATTTTTACTGGAGTAATTTTTTTGGTGCTTTTGTTCATTGTAGACGAAATTAAATGGATAAGTGTCTTTTTATTTATTGTCAGTAATTTCTGGGTATAACTAGACTCTTATTCACGAATGACTCGATATGTTGTTGTTGATCAATTATTTCGTATCGAAAAACAACTGTGAACATAACAAATATGTCAAATAATGTCATAAAATTGCAAAAATAGATGCCATAAAGGACTAAAACAACTGTGAACTTAACAAAAACAACAGTGAACTTAAGTAAAAACAATTGTGAACATAACAAATATGTCAAATAATTTCATAAAATTGCAAAAATAGATGCCATAAAAGATTAAAACAACTGTGAACTTAACAAAAAACAACTGTGAACTTAAGTAAAAACAACTGTGAACATAACAAATATGTCAAATAATCTCATAAAATTGCAAAAATAAATGCTATAAAGGACTAAAAGAACTGTGAACTTATAAAAAACAGTGGTGAACTTAAGTAAAAACAACTGTGAACATAACAAATATGTCAAATAATCTCATAAAATTGCAAAAATAGATGTCGTAAAGAACTAAAACAACTGTGAACTTAACAAAAAATAACAGTGAACTTAACAAATAGGTCAAATAATCTCATAAAATTGCAAAAATAAAGGCTATAAAAGGCTAAAAACAACTGTGAACTTAATTAAAAAAATCTGTGAATTAAGTAAATAATAGTTATTTTCATGCATAAATTATGAATTTAGCTAAAACAACCATGAACTTCTCTTAATTGTTATTGAAACAAATGTAAAAAATAATTGTGAACTTATAAAAAACGACTGTGAACTTGTAACAACTGTGAACTTCTCAAATTTACTCCAGGTTATATGTTGATGCTACTAGTTTGATTCGTATTAACGATACGAAAACAAAGGTGGTTTCAGATTTTTTTTTTTTTTTTTTGAGTTCTAGATCTTAAGATATTTCATTTTAAAATTTTGGGAGGAAAAAAAATTGAAAAGTAGTGGGAGAAAGGGACGGCGACGGCTGTCCCTTTTATGTCGCATGGTGTGCCTTTATCAAAAACGAGGTGTCATTATAAAGCGTGGACCTGATAAAATTTCTTCAAAATGTGTGTCCTTGTTGGTTGTTTTCATTAGGATGAGAGACTATTTGATAATTGCCCCTTCTTAATTTCACTTTTTGTGCAATTTTAAATGAGTTATTCTCATTTCTTAGTGCTTAGAAATAATGAGGTATAGAAAAAGCGTGGATTTCTTTTGTAAGTGTCAGATACTAATATTATAAATTGTCAATAATTCATTTATAAATATTTAAACTAATAATGTTAATATTTGTTAATAAGTGTTAGTGTGTGTATTAAAAAAAAAGTACTAGTGAGTACTCCCTCTATCTCATGTGAATTAAAATTTATTTCTTTTTTCGTTCGTGTCACTTTTTAAAAAGAGAACGATATACTATCTCTATTTACATTCTCGCTCCTACTTTACTTATATTCTTATAACACCAATTACTTTTTATACTTACAAACACATTCTCCAACTAATTATCTTTCCTCCTTTTTCTAAATTTTGTGCCCATTATTTTTTCTCCATTTACATGAAACAGAGGGAGTATGTAAAAAAATGTTAGTAATAGTGTTAATGTATGTTAATAGTAATGTTAAAGAGTTTCACTGAATGTAAAAAAATGTTAGTAATAGTGTTAATGTATGTTAATAGTAATGTTAAAGAGTTTCACTGACTATGCTAAATAATATTAATGATCGTATTAATTAGTGTCAGAAATAATGTTAAATAATGTCAGTGGACTCCAATATATTTTAATAAGTTCCATTTATTTCTAGAAAAGATCAAGTTATTTATAAAAATGCTAGCTCGTGCTTTAAAATAAGTTTTAGTTATTTATAAAATGTTGCTCCACATTTTTAAAATAATACATTTTTTTTTAATATTAAAAAAAAAAAAAGATTTTGACAGAAGTTAGAAGAGGTGGGAGTAATCATTTTGAATTTGCATATGAATTCGGTTACAGGTGTGTAACAATTAAAAAACAAACGTAAAATCTAGGAAGAAACGCGTTTCTTCATAAGTTATGGAGAAACGGGTTACGGGTATCCAGAAGCTATTGAAAGGATATCCAGAAATTTTTTGTATTGGCCATGACCTTGTCCCATGGTTCTTACGGATATCGATCTCAAAGGTTGGATATCCGTAACCCTTTGAAAGGATATCAGGAAGCTTATGAAAGTGATATCCAGAACCTTCAATGATATCCGAAACTTTCAAAATGTTTACGGATATTCATTTGATGGTTTACGGATATACATTTGAAGGTTTCTGGATATCCAGAAACCTTCAATAAGCATTTTCTGGTCTTGGCCTTGGATTTGGTTTCAAATATGTTTTACGGATATTCATTTGATGGTTTCTGGATATACATTTGAAGGTTTCTGGATATCCAGAAACCTTCAATAAGCAATTTGTGGTCTTGGCCTTGGATTTGGCTTCAAATCTATTTTTTCTGGATATCCGTCCAAAGGCTTCTGGATATCCGTTCCAAAGCTTCTGGATATCCAGAACCCTTTGAGACTGATATCCAGAAATTTTCTTCTGGTTATCAAACGTATAGCTTCTGGCTATTAAAAACGCGTTTCTCCATAGTTATGGAGAAACGCGTTTCTCAGCAGACCTACTCAAAAACAAATGGCATTAACGTAATTTCTGAATAAAAAAAGGCATTTTATGTAAGCAACACGTAAGTGTATCACCGCCTCGTTTATATCGTAGCTCCCTATTTCCCTCTCACTCCGCCATTTCTTCAGCTCGCTCGCCGGTGTCAATTCAATTGCGGCCATTGCAAAGCAGCTTCAATAAAAATTCAATTCGATCAACTATCTCACTGCGAAAATGTCACTCAAATTGAATCACGCGAATCTTCAATCTCACAAATTGGCTTCATTTTCCCTCCCTCGATTCAACCGTGTCATCAGATCTCAATCAGTGTCCATGGCCGCTTCCACCATCCCTTTTCCCTCTACGTGAGTACCCTTTTGTTCGTATTTTTTTATATTCGCATTTTCCGTATGATCGAATACTGGTTTCCGGTTCTGCGATTGATTGATGTTTCTTTTATGTAGTTGCATGTTGTTTATCTATCGCTTGGATTGAGAATTTTAGGTTGCATGTTGTTTAATTGAATTTGATTTGGAATTTTGGAGTAGTTCATGCACGGGGGTTTCAATTGATATTTGATTTTGGTGCTTTGATTATGATTTTTTAGGTTTATTTCTGATTAGAGAATTGTTATATAAACCCGTAAAATTGTTGAGTAAACCCGTAATGCACAAATTACAATTATGCCATCAAATGAAATTACTTTTCCACCCCTAATTCATACCCCCATTATCCCACCTTCCCCCTAATCAATTTTTCACCCGTCTTCCCCACCTTCCCCATTTTTCACCATTAATCTCACCCTCTTCATTTTTTTTTGCATAAAAAAATTACCTCCCTCCCTTTTCTCCTACATATAAATTTGTTAAACTTTTGGTTTTTTTCCGTTTTGCAAAAATTCGGTCAGTAGTGACCGAAATTCAGTTCAGGTTCGGCCACCCCCGGCCGAAAATATTGAAAAAGTTCGGCCACACCCGGCCGAAATTTTTAAAAATTAGTCTATTTTGAAAAAGTTCGGCCACCCCCGGCCGAAAATATTGAAAAGTTCGGCCACACCCGGCCGAAATTTTTAAAAAGTTCGGCTCTGGTTTGCCGAAATTTTTAAAAAGTTCGGTTGGTAGCGGCCGAACCACCCAAATCCAGAATTTTAAATGCAATCGAACCGAAAATCGAAATTTCTCACACTCTTTCTCTAAAAATTAGTTGATTTATTCTTTTTTTCTTTCTCTCAAACTGATTCTCTCTCTTTCTCTCTCTAAAAATGGTGGTGGGTGGTGTGGGTGAGAGAGTAAATGAAAGGGTTAATGGGTGTGGGTGTGGGTGTGTGAGTGAGTGGGGGTATAAAGGGAAAAGTAAGGGGTTTGTTTTAATTTTTTGGGGTGTTTTTAGCTTTACGGGTTTACTCAACAATTTTACGGGTTTATATAACAATTCTCTTCTGATTAATCCCGAATTCAGTTTTGTTTTGGTATGAACCACGGTATTCGATCACCTTATTGGGTGCTGACAAATCTGGTTACTAGCCGTGTATTTGATTTTATGCTTTGGTATAATGTGTTGAATTTGATATATTTGCTGCTTTAATTAGGTATTAAGGTTGCGTATTCCCCCTCTTTTTTATGGGTAGTTTATATGGGTAGCAGCTTACAGTGTTTTGTTGGTTGTGAATTAGGTTTGATTTTTTGTGAATTGTTTTGGTTAACACTTTATCTTTCTAATCCTCTTTTAATTAATTTATTTTTAGTTTAATTTATGTGAATTAAAATTGCATTCTCTTTCATTTCTTTTAAAAAACAAAATAATAAAAGGACGAAAGTTGGATACTCTTTTTTTTTTATGTCTTAAGAAAAGGTATACTCCGTGCCTCAGGCTGATTTGATGTCCATCTCTAAAGGGGGAAAATGTACACTAATTTGATAAGTTGATATGAGATGAATTAAATGTGTGAAAGAAACTAATGTGTGAGTTTACTCGATTACCTTTTGCATTTATAAGTTTATATGTGGTAATCATAGAAGTTTTTTTCCAAGTAAATTGAGATCTTTAAATTGAACTATCGGTATTATTAGTATTTGCTTCTGCCTCTTTTGATTCTTATGTGACATTTTGGTCAAAACTTTCGTTGGTCATTAATGTTGGACAACATTTTTGAGCATATGGATGAAGTATACTTTCAAAATGGAGACCTTCTATTTGAAATATTTACGAAATTTAACCAGCAAAAAGAAGTGTATAAACATTTAACTTTTTTTTTCCAAGTTAATGTGATTGAACCTCTTTCTTGTTTCAAAGGTCACCATTGTTTTCCAATCTCTTCCCCTATGGTGTTAAACTACCATGATGTGTCTACCTAGAGTCATAGATGTCTAAATAGTTTGATCAATTATTCGTCATTAACTATTTTTCATTTGTCATTATTCAACTTTTATGTTCGACAAGACTTCGTTACGTTGAATTACCTGCACAATATAGATGCTCTTGCCTCGCTACTTCCATTTTATTTTACTTCCTTTGATTTTCCCTCAAATGTTTGGTGAACATGATTCTTTGAGATCCTAAAACATGTAAATTGGTGGTTACGGCTTGCTACATATCTGGATCAAATGTTGATTTTATATCTCATATCGGCATGCAGTGAGATTACAAATAAAAAGAAGCCTTACAGTCCACCAAAAGAGGTACATGTTCAAGTGACACACTCCATGCCACCACGGAAAATTGAGATATTCAAATCTTTGGATAGTTGGGCTGAGGAGAACATCTTGGTGCACTTAAAACATGTTGAGAAATGTTGGCAGCCAACCGATTTTCTGCCAGACCCTGCCTCTGAGGGATTTGATGAAGAAGTCAAGAAGCTTAGGGAACGAGCAAAGGAAATCCCTGATGACTATTTTATTGTGTTGGTTGGAGACATGATCACGGAGGAAGCTCTTCCAACATACCAGACAATGCTTAACACTCTAGATGGAGTTCGGGATGAGACTGGTGCAAGCCTCTCTCCTTGGGCTGTATGGACAAGGGCATGGACTGCTGAAGAAAATAGGCATGGTGACCTTCTCAACAAGTATCTTTACCTTTCTGGACGAGTTGATATGAAGCAAATTGAGAAGACAATTCAGTACCTGATCGGATCTGGAATGGTAAGATTCGTCTGTTCCATTATAACTCTCCTTTGACTTATCTGTATATTAATGCAACATGCTTTGAGATAGTTCTAAGAAATCAGTAAACTAATAATTTCACAAACATGGTTTTGTCAATTCAACTGAGTCTGGTCAGCAGGTTTGATCTTAGCTTGCCAGATTTGCTTAATGTTTGAAATATATAAATATAGACAAAATGGAAGATGGGCGTGATAGCAAGTTTTTCTTTTTTAGAATTCGAATGATTATTAATTTATTCTCGTATATGCCCTGCATAATATTTTTGCAAACTAGTAGATATTTGAAGAATTCTAGGTTAAAGAAGCTATTTAAAAAAAAAAAGAAGAAGATCTACATCATAGTTTGTGGATGGATGTTTTCTCGCTACTTCATTTTTCTCTTTTGGAATATTTTCTTGTGAAGTCATAATACAATTTCATGGATTTCATTAAGTTCAATTAATTCTCTTGGCTCATGCTTGTTGACTAGGCATGTGACTTCAAAATTGTAGGCCTTAAATACAGGGTTGACTTTCTTTCTTATGCTATAAATACTTAGTTCTTGTTGGTAATCATCACATATGGATGACCTCTGATCTACAAATACGATTATCTGAAAATATGTTTTTATGCATCTATTCCCAATCCATTTCACCATGCATTCTAAGTCTCTAACCTTTTTTCATGGCACATGCAACTATTTTAGGATCCCCGGACAGAAAACAGCCCTTACCTAGGTTTCATCTACACTTCATTTCAAGAAAGAGCAACCTTCATTTCTCACGGAAACACAGCAAGGCTTGCAAAAGAACACGGAGACATGAAACTGGCACAAATATGCGGCATCATTGCAGCAGATGAGAAACGCCATGAAACTGCATACACCAAGATTGTGGAGAAGCTCTTAGAGATCGACCCAGATGACACCGTTTTAGCCATTGCTGACATGATGAGAAAGAAAATCTCTATGCCAGCTCATCTGATGTATGATGGGACGGACGACAATCTTTTCGAGCACTTCTCTGCAGTTGCACAACGGCTTGGAGTTTATACTGCAAAAGACTATGCTGATATTCTTGAATTCTTGGTCGGAAGATGGAATGTGGACAAGTTGACGACTGGACTTTCTGGTGAAGGTCGTAAAGCACAGGATTATGTTTGTGGATTGGCTCCGAGGATTAGGAAGTTGGAGGAGAGGGCACAAGCAAGGGCCAAGCAAGCTGCTCCCGTGCCTTTCAGCTGGGTTTTTGGTAAAGAAATTAAGCTTTGAATATTAAGTTTTGGTTATGGTCTGTTGTTGTTTGAAGTTAAGTTGGAGTTATCTTTAGCCCCCCTCCCCACCACCCCACCCCCTTATGCTAGTGGGTAAGCCTTATTTGAAGATGAGTTGGTTCTATGTTTAGCACCCCCTACCCCCTTGTTTTAGTAGGTAAGCCTCATTTTCGTTTGATTTTTCTCCGATGTGGCTCACACCGGATCAGCGGAAAGAGGACAGTTGTTGTTGGCTCTGTGTTTCTTGAACTGTGTGTTGTTTAAAGTTTAAATGGTATGTTGTATGGACAAAATCTTGATTAGAAGCTAATAATTACTATGATATGATATTGTAGTCATGTAAACTTGCCTCAGTGAGGAGTTTGGTCAACTTCTTGGTAAATAATGTTTAGTGTGCTGTTTTCACCTTTTACTGTGTGGTCCTCAGTGAGGAGTTTGAGGTTGGTTTGGTTAAATTACAGTGTCCTCCAAATGTTTGGACAATACACATTGCGATCCTAAAACTATACAAAGCATTACCTTTGACTGTTAAATTGATATTTATTTTCTTCAAAATATTGCTTTTGAAAAATTAAAATAAATAAATAAATCGTTATGTTTAAGGATGACAATAAACTGAGGCCAAAAGCCTAACGTTTAATCTTTATTAGGGGTCAGTATTTTCGGAATTCCTCTAAAGTTCCTATGATAAAAATACCTCAAAAAACACCGATTGTAGCCTCATGCATGCACGTGTTCCGCTCATTTTCGCACTCTAGTCTAGACCAAAAAATTGCAGAGTTGAAAAGAAAAAAATTCGGCGCATTGCCCTGATAGTGTGTCTTCAAAATAAAAATAACTCGATTACATGTATATTTAGGTAAACAAAGACTAAAGAATACTTTCGGACCAAATTTTATGTCAAACCTATATTTTTTTTTCAAACCAACTCTACAATAATCAACCAATTTTTTTGATATACTTGAAACAAAACTGAACAGTATAAATCGAGATACGAACATGGGCTTGTCCAGGTCAGGCCCAAGTGAATTGGGCCATAAACATAATCCCATCTCAAGTTAACAACATGGGCCTCTCGTACATCCATCTCGACATCAACAAGGCCGACCAAGGCTTACTAAGGCCCAACAAGCAAATATAAATGCCCAACTATAAGGGCCGAGGAGACCTCCCTCGTAGGCCGAGATCGCCTCCCTTGAGGACGAGTTGCCTCCCTCGGCCATGATGTTGTCATAACGGGCTCCCAATATTTCTCATTCCTTCCCCGGCTCATCATGGACCGAGACGGCCATGTATGACGAGTAGAGCCGTCAAAATCGAGCCCGGCCCGTGGGCCCGGTCTAGCCCGCCCGGATTTTTAAGGGCCTGGGCCTCAAATTAGGCGGCCCGAAAAAAATCGGGCCTCTTTGACCCGGCCCAGTAGGCCCGTGGGCTCAAGCGGCCCGGCCCAGAAAAGTCCGGTAAAGCCCGGCCCGGCCCGTGGAAACAATACGCACTTTGAAAAGTTATGCCTTTTAATCCCCATAACCTTTCAACATTCAGCTTCAGTTTTAAAATAATGATCTTGCAAACACTCAAGCATTTTTGTATTCACAAACAACTCCAAGTATACTATTTCATCACTTATCTAGTTAATGTTTTGGCCCATTAGTCTGTAATGTTTTGGCCCATTAGTCTGTAATTGTTCCATAAACGAAGTGAAACTAATATAGAAGACGTGGCACATACTAGTTAATGTTTTGGCCCATTAGTCTGTAATTGTTTTGGCCCATTACTCTTTGATAAAAAAATGTGTAAAGCAATTGTTGAAACATTAGTCTGTAATTGTTTTGGCCCGTAGGCCCGAAGGCCCGTAGGCCCGATGGTTACATGGGCCGGGCTTGGCTTTTACTAGGCCCGTCAATGTTTAGGCCCGGCCCGGCATTAAGCGAAGCCCGATGGACTTGGGCCGGGCTGGCCCGGCCCGGCCCGTTTGACAGCTCTAATGACGAGGAGAGGAAAGTTTGTACCTCAACATATCTTCATACGATGAGAAGACAAATTCATTCATCTCGGCCTATCTTCATATCGGCATATCTTCATATGACGAGAAAATGAATTCATTCATCTCGGCATACCTGCACACGACGAGATAAGGAATTCAGTCATCTCGGCGTTCCGACAAGCAGTCTTAGCAATCCTATTCAAACAAGGATTAAGCAGTTACAATCTTATCAGAATTGTACCCACTTCCTACATTAATTCAAATCAACTAAGGACTCTTTAACAGATATAATCCTCCTAGGATTATACCTTATCTCTTTACAATCCTAGTTCAACATGGATTCTGTCAATCCATCGCTATAAATACAAGTCATAATTTTCATATTCTGGTACGTTACTTTTATAATCCGAAACTCTATCAAATTAGTTTCTCTATCTACAAACCGTGAACTTACTCTCACGCCGGAGGGCCTTCACCGGTGAAGCCCCGGCTTAGTTTACGTGTTTTGTCTTATTTTCAGGCTAAGCAATCGCCGGAGCATAACCGATCGCTTGAATTTGGGCTGATTCGACATTTTAGCATCATCAGTTTGGTTCCATTGCCGGGAAACGATTCAAACGCCCTTTGTTTGGCCTGAAAAAAGCTCGCTTGAAGCCCTTACTTCTGCCGAATAATTCTTAAATTTGGCCGGAAATCGCTGTTCCGTTTTGCTCTGTTCTGTTTATCGCCGGAATCTGCAAATTTTTGGCCGGAAGTTGACAATTTTCGCAATCGTTTTGCACGGAAATTTGGGTGATTTTACGTTTGCAATTAAATTCCGTTGGAGGCGAATAAAATCTGTTTCGCGTTTGTCCTGACAATTGTGATTGGCCGAAAAATCTTGATCTCTGGAAAAATCGCCTGTTTGGTAATTCACTGTTTGCAATCTTGGCATCAATGGAAGATGGACAATTTGCTAGTGTTACTAACGAGCAGACTCACATGGACGAGGTCCAACCTAACACCGAGGTGCTTCCTCCTCCACCTCAGCCCTAAGGGCCACTTCCCCTCGCCATGACTCTCTGTTCCATGGGGCAGCCAGCTGCCGAGGGGGCAGGTGCAAACCTCCCTCGTAATACTCGACCCCGAGGGAAACGAACTGGCAAGAAGACAACAAGGAACGCCGACGTCGGACGAGCTGAGAACACCCAACCTGACGACCGACGTACCTTGTTGCACAAACAAATGGAGACATTGCAGAGAATTTACGAGACTTAAGCTGCTCTACTGCAATTGGATCCAGACAACTCGATGGTTGAGTTCATTAGGCCTTCGAGGTCAGGAGGCAACTCTCGTGGAAGGGAAACGAGTGTAGGACGAGATAGCCAAAGGAGTCCTCCTCGTGGCCGAGATCCTCCCCATGATCCTGTTGTACCACCTAAGCAGACCCTCCGAGATGCTCCTCATCCTCGGCCTCATAATCATGGGAACGAGAAGGAGGTGGTAGACCTGAGAGGCCACTTAAATTCTAAAGAAAAGGAGGTAGACTCGAGAGACCTACGCACGAGGCTCAGTCTGTCCAAACGTTTATCCCCTCCTCATCTCGACGTGGTACCTCATCGTCGTGATTCTCCTAGACCTCGGCGTGATTGTCCTAGACATCAGCGTGACTCACCCCGTCCTCGTCACTTTGCAAGGCCGAGGACTCCCCAACCATATAGAATGGTACTTGGTGGCTATGAGGCAGAACCACGGCAAGACAAAGCACCCTCTAGACGAGGAGCACAGTAGGGTGAATGATCACCCTAGAGATAAGTCCCATCGTAGCTCCCATCGTAGTTCCTACCGGAGTTCCCACCATAGTACTCACTCTAGAACTGAAAAGGGAGTGGAAGCTAAGGAATGGCAACTCTTGAAAAAGAGAATTGATGACATGGAAATAGGAAAGAAGGTCGACGGAGACGACGATGACTGGTCTACTCGTCCTTTCTCTCAGAGGATAACAGATGCACCACCTAATCCTCTGTTTAAGGTCCCAAACTTTGAAAAGTATAACGAAACCACCGACGCGAAGGACCATGTGCAAAGTTTTGAGTCGACCATGAACCTCCTCACGAAGGCCGATGACATGCTATGTAAAGCTTTCGCGAGCACCTTCTCCAGAATAGTCTTGACCTGGTTTCGTGAGCTTAAAAAGGGTTGCATCGATAGCTGGAGAGTCAAGAGGAGAATGTTCTTAGACCACTTTGCCACTGTAGGAAGGAGGAAGAAGAGGTTAACCGACCTTGCCAACATCGAGCAAGGGAAGAATGAGACCACCTTGAGTTACTATAACGGATTCCGAACCATGGCGAAACAAGTGGAAGAAAGCCTCACAGACAGAGAGGCAATTGTTTGTTTCAACTCCGGATTGAGATCCGAACCACTCATCTATGAAATCTCTGCCAGGGAGACAAAGTCCAAGGTGTACAACGTGGCTTATGCCATTGCCATGGCGGAGGACAAAAGCAAGAAAAAGGGATCTGACAAGACGGAACCAGAAGCAGCTAGCAATCGCCATGCTTCCAATGGAAATGAGAATGTTAATGGATCCAAGGGGAAGAATAGAACAAGGAGTATTGAAAAGCCTGAATTTTTTACCCCTCTTACCAAACCCATCACGGGGATCATGCAACTAGTGAACCTTCCACCACCTCGTCCGCTGAGCAACAAACCAAAGTTCCCTCGTGACACTTCCAAATTCTGTGATTTCCACAAGGACCATGGTCACAACATCGAATGGTGCACCGCCCTCAAGCGTGTGATCCAAAGGTGGGTCGACGAGGGAAAACTTGACCGCTATGTCATGAAGAAAGATGGCAAGCGAAAGAGGAAGGAGGAAAAAAGTGAAGATGATGACAAGAGCGAGGATGGGGAACAGAGGCCTCCTAGGGCCAAATTGCATGTGATCCGAGAGAAGGCAGTCTCTACAAGAAAGCTAAGGGACCAGATCCATGAACTAAGCAAGGTGTACCACATTCCTGCTTGGGTTCATAAGGCGGAAGATGTCATTAGTTTCTCTCCCAACGAATTGGCAGGGAGCCGTGCAGCTCGTGAAGAACCCTTGGTGATAAAGGGTCGAATTGACAATGTTGAATCCGAGAGAGTTCTCATTGACACGGGGGTCTCTCGTGATATTCTGTACTACTCTGCCTTCCAATTGATGGGTTTAAAAGACACTATCCTGGAACCGTACCATGGAAGGCTAGAAGGTTTCACCAACCACAAAGCTGGTGCCAAGGGAACTGTTGGAGCTAGAAGTCGGCGAACATCCCTTCCGATCCAAGGCTACAGTCACTTTCGTAGTCATGGATCTAACAAGTGACTATCATACGATCCTAGGCATTCCAAGTCAAGCAAAACATGGATTGTTCGCCTCCCTTCCTCACCAATGAGTTAAATTCCCGACTCATGCTGGAATTGGATACGTGAGGGCGACCCCCAAGGACTTCTTGGAGCATGTCGTGAAAAGCCGAAAAGCATATAAAAGTGTGGAGATAGACACTCCTGAAGATAACATCAAAATCTCTAAGTCTTTGAAAACTACCCATACAAGCTCTAGGATGAATTACATCTGTGAAATACTGGAAGAGGAACCTCGGGTCCTAGAAATTGCAGCTGACCAAGGCATAGTTCCGTCCGTCCCGGAGACAGGTCCTGTTCTCGTCAACGGTCAGAACTCGGGGGCCAACCCTGACTTGAGGATAGTTGATCTGCCCGAGTTGACGAACTAATGCAAGAGGAAGGCCTCGACATAAATGACAATGAGGGTAGAAGACTTAGGGAGATCATTATTGAATCCCTGGAATTTTGAGACGGTCTAGAAATGGAGCCCGTGGATGAATTGGAAGAGGTAGTTATCAATCCTAACTATCATGAACAAAAAATTAAACTCGGGGGCCAGCTATCCCCATAAGAGAAGGAAGAAATCATCTCCCTCTTAAAAAATAGTCTTGACGTCTTTTCTTGGAGAGTCGAGGACATGAGGGGGATCAATGAAGAAGTAGCCCTCCACCGCCTAGAAGTTGATCCTTTGGCAAAAACCATCTCACAGACAAGGAGGATTTTTGCAAGGGACAAGGAGGAAGCTATCAAGGAAGAGGTGCAAAAGTTACTTAGCGCCAAAATCATTCGAGAAGTAAAGTACCCCATTTGGTTGGCCAACGTGGTAATGGTGAAAAAACAAAATGGGAAGTGGCGAATGTGTATAGACTTCACCGATCTTAACAAGGCCTGCCCTAAAGACAGTTATCCTCTCCCCAGAATTGATAAGTTGGTTGATTCCATAGCTGGACACCGAACTCTCAGTTTTCTAGATGCCTATTCAGGCTATCACCAAATCAAAATGGCGGAAGAGGACATTGAGAAGACGGCCATTCAAACATCTGCGGGAAATTATTGTTATGTCATGATGCCCTTTGGGCTTAAAAATGCGGGTGCCACGTACCAATGCATGGTGAATGAGGTATTTGGTGCACAAATAGGTCGCAACATGGAGGTCTACATTGATGATATTGTCATAAAGACCAAGGAGGGCAGTCACGCCCCTGACTTGGAGGAAACAATAAACAATCTCCGAGCCAATAACATGAAGCTAAACCCAATTAAATGTGTATTTGGGGTGACGGCTGGAAAATTTCTAGGCTTCATGGTATCACAAAGGGGAATCGAGGCGAACCCTGAGAAGATCAAGGCCTTAATTGATATGAAGGAACCCACCAACATCAAGGAGGTTCAGAGATTGAATGGAAGAATAGCGACACTTTGAAGATTCATCGCCAAATCCGCCGAAAAATCACTGTCGTTCTTTAAGGTATTGAAGGGTACTAAGAGCTTCTCCTGGACTCCCGAATGCTCCGAAGCATTCCTCCGGTTGAAGGAGTACTTTAGTTCCCCTCCCTTGCTTAGCAGTCCGATTACTGGTGAGATGTTGTATGTCTTCCTAGCCGCCACAGATCATGCAGTCGCAGCTGTTCTTGTACGAAATGATGAAGGAACACAGAAACCATTCTACTATGTCTCTAAGGCATTGTCAGATGTGGAAAGCAGATATTTCAACGTGGAAAAGATAGCGTACACACTAGTTATAGCATCAAGAAAACTACGTGCCTACTTTTCCGTGCATCCCATCACTGTGTAAACCAATGAACCATTGAAGAAGTGTCTACATAAGTTGGATGGCTCCGGACGTCTCCTAAATTGGTCTATCGCTCTTACTGAGTTTGATATCACTTACCAACCAAGGAAGACCCTCCTGGCACAGCCTCTGTTTGACTTCAGGGTTGAGACTACCTTTATGGGTGAACACGTCCCCACTTCCCGTAAGCAAAGCACGACGGAAGAGGAAGAGTCTCCCATCAAACTCCCATCCAACTGTTGGGTCTTATACACAGATGGATCAGCTACGAAGGAGAGAAGCGGAGCTGGAGTTGTACTAGCAAGTTCGAAAGGAGAGTACACCATGCAAGACATCATCTGATTCAAGTTCCCTGCCTCCAACAACCAAGCTGAATATGAGGCTCTGATATTTGGTATCGAGTTGGCCTCCTTCTATGGAGCAACTAAGGTGGCGGCATTCTGTGACTCCCAACTTGTTGTCAAACAAGTGAAGGAAGAGTATAACATCCAAAATCCCACCCTTATCAAGTATAGAGACCTGGTCCTAGATATGACGAAGAAGATGGAATTTTTCGAGATCAAGCAAATAGGCAGGGAAGATAACCAAATCGCGGATGTTCTATCCAAACTAGCGACTATGGACGTGTCTGAGTCTAACTCCAATCCATACGTAGTTTTTGCTGAAGAACCCGCGTATGAATGACTACAAATCATGCTCCTAGAAGGAGAGGAGAGATGCTGGATCGATGACTACATAAACTACATCGAGAAGAGCCAACTCCCAGATGATGAAGCACAAGCTAAACTTATCAAGAAGAGGTAACCAAGGTTCGTTGTGATGAACGGAGTCCTCTACCGAAGATCTTTCACTAAGCCCCTACTGAGGTATGTCTATCCCAAGGAAATTGAGAATCTCTTGGCTGAAGTACATGAAGGCGTTTGCGGCGGACACCTGGGGCCAGAACCTTAGCTGACAAAATCATCTCGCTAGGTTATTATTGGCAAAACCTGAGGGAGGACGCGCAAGCCTATGTTAGAAAATGTGATAAGTGCCAGAGATACTCTGACATTCCTAGACTACCAGCAGTTGAGCAGACACTTGTAATACCTACATGGCCATTTGATATGTAGGGGATCGACATCATCGGACCCTTCTCTCCCGCCCGGGGCAATTGCAAGTATGTGATAGTAGCGGTTGATTACTTTTCCAAATGGATAGAAGCGAAAGAATTAGCCAAGATAACGGAAGAAAACGCAATCAACTTTGTCTACAACCACATCTGGTGGTGATTTGGGCTCCCACACGCAATTGTATCAGATCATGGACTCCAATTCTCTACGGCATTTACAACGGAGTTGGCAAGAGTAAGAGTTCATCACGCCAAGTCATCTTGAGTAGACCTCAAGGCAACGGACAAGCGGAGGCTGCTAACAAATTGGTCCTAACAGCCCTTACTAAGAACCTTGAAGGACGCGAGGGCAGATGGTTGGATAAACTTCCCCTAGCCTTATGGGCTGTTCGCACAACCACCCGGGGGCCAACCGAGGAAACCCCATTCGCATTAACCTTCGGTTCTGAGGCTTTGGCACCAGCTGAGATGGCTATCCCCACTGTGAGAAATTCCCATTATGATGAGCAAGTCAACAAGGTTAATAGGCTCCTAGACCTAGACCTGATAGATGAGAAATGACTAGCTGCACAGATAAGGATGGTGAATTACAAGAAAAGGACCAAGGCATACCACGATAAGAGGGTCATCAGAAGAGTATTCCAAGTAGGCGATTGGGTACTTAGAAAGATTGAAGCAACGGGTCGAATGGCAGAACATAACAAGCTCTCCCCAAATTGGGAAGGTCCCTACATTATAACTCAAGTCATTCGAGAAGGGATATACAGATTGAAGACTAAGGAGGGGAAAGAGCTCAAGCATCTGTGGCATTCCGACAATCTCCGAAAGTACTATCATTAAGTGTTAGTTCATTTTATGTAATAGATTAGTTTTAATTATTAGTCTTTTACCTTTTCAGTATGGTAGGATGCAATTCGATGTAATCAGTTTCAGTTTATGAAAGTTACTTCTTCAACATGCAAAGCAACTACCAACTACTGACATCAACACTGGAAGACGAGGATCTTATTCCCGACTCTTCAAAGTACATGCCCCACGTCTTAACGAGAAATCACCTCGACTCAATGACTACAGGCTCTAACAGTCAAGACCGAGGACCTCTCCTCGGCCTGTTGACTTGCCTTACGTCAAGACTAGAAACACCTTGTCACAAAACGACTACAGGCATCACACATCTAAAACATGTGCACGATTCATCTTCCCCGGCATAAGGATATGAAAAAGAAGAAAATACCCCAACAGTCAAGACCGAGGAACCCCACCTCGGCCTGATGACTTGTAGGCAAAATCGCAATAGCCCTTGAGTGAGCCAGCCTCCTCGTCTTATAACAAAGGGTGAGAAACGAGGAACCTTCCTCAGCTCCTCCCTAATAACAGACTTGTACTTGTGCAAAGCCCACAGACAATCCTTCAAATAATTCATAATATCACTACAACATGAATTGAAAAGAAAGGACATTTCATTGATTATCCAAAGAAAGATATACAAGGTCCTACCCTATTACATAAAAGAAAAAATTCCTAAGTAGCCTTGTCTATGAAGGGATCTTCCAAGAAGTGCTCGATCTCAGCATCAATGATAGGAAGGGTGGTTTGCTCGATTTGGGCATTGGTTTGAGCCTCCTCACTATATGTCTCCTCGGCAGCACCCACCTCGGCTTCCGCCTCCATCTCGCCCTCATCCTCGATCATCTAAATTAAGGCATTAAGGTTGTCAGGATCAACGGCCGGAGGGACCCAAGCTTCTTTACCATTCCGAGCATCCATCCTAGCTATAATGCCCAGATTATACTCGGAATAAGGAACTGTGTTGTGAAGAGCCCGAGCCTCCTCATCGTACTGGTCCTTGCAAATGAGCCAGGCAATGGCATTCAGATCTAGACCACGAGAGGTGTGAGCCATGAGACGACGAGCAAGATGCAGGTAGCCATCCTCAAACATTGTAGCTGTCTTCTCATTCACCACATCCTTGAAGGCTTGGCTAGCCTTGAACTGAGCAATTGCTTCCTCTTCTTTAGAAGGGATGGCGGCCTCCAGGTCTCGGTATTTGGCCTTTGCCACCTCGGCTCTCTTTAGGGCCTCGGCCTGGAGCTTCTCTAGCTCGGCCACCTTATCATTTTTGAGCCTGAGGGCTTCCTCGGCTCTCAAACTGGCATCCTCAGCTCTCTTTACCTCCGCCTCGACCTTGGCCTTGGCAGCCTCCAGCTCACCATCCCTGACCTTCAGCACCTCGGCCAACGTTGCCCTCTTGGTCTCTCCCTTCTTTTGGGCAGCCTTGAGCTCGAACATTTGCTTGTCCGCGTTCTTAGCAAGAACGTTCTCGTAGGCCGTGACGGTAGCAAGCTGCAAGGTTAATCAACATCAAAAATTATGCAAGTATAAAGGTCTAAAAGCAAAATGTATGAGATAATCACCTCGGAGATCAACAGTCCTTTGCGGCCTAGCAGGTTTTCCTTGCTCGGCTTATCCCGGACCAGCTTCTCATAAGCCTCCTCGTCCAATGCCCTCTGAATAGGAGCTCGGCCTAGCCTCACATGAGCTCCCTCCCTGGAGAGCAAAGGGATGCCCCTCAGGGGCCGAGCAGTAGCTACGAATTGCCGAGCAAGCTCCTCGGCATCATTATAATTCTTGATTGTTTGGATGGTAAGGGTTGGAGGAGCCTGAGGAGTTGAGGCGTCAGCAGCAGCCCGTTTGGGAAGGGGTTCCTCGGCAGAAACATTTTGGGGCCTCTTTTGTCCTGAGTGCCGTTGGATGAGACCTGTCCCCTCGGCCGATGGGATATCAGAATCCATCTCATCAATCTCAATATGGGGGGTATACCCCTCAGTAGTTGATCATTTCTCTCGGTTTCCGGATGCCTCCTCCTCGGCATCCATAACCTCCCCTTGTTGGTCCCAAAGGTGGCAACAAGGGTGAAAAACAGCTAGAGGGGGGGGGGTAAATAGCTGTTACAAATTTTTTTCCCTCTTTTAAAAACTGAACCTCTAGGCTTACAAAACCGCTTGCAGTTAATAAGATACTGCAAGTAGAGTTGTAAAATGCACTGCGAAATATTAAAGTTATAAAGCGATTTTAGAGGTGCGGTTTTGCAATGCGATTTTTAGTGCGGTTTTTAAAACTGAAATGTGAGGTTATGACAATAGTTAACTGCAAACACAATTCTCAATGATGGATAACTAAAATTAAGATCAAACAGAGATAGAGATAAACAATTAGTAAGAACAGTAAATAAAAATGCAGAAAGATTAGAACACAATATTTGGAGTGGTTCAATCGATAAATGATCTACGTCCACTACCAATATGGTTAGTGTTGGATTTTCTAAGAGATAGATTTTATATTGAGTATGAGAGAGATTACAAGTTACAAAGTGTTGGTCCCAAAGGTGGCAACAAGGGTGAAAATACAGCTAGAGGGGGGTGAATAGCTGTAATAAATTTTTCGCCCTCAATTTAAAACTAATCCTCTATACTTACAAAACCGCTTGCAGTGTAAGAAACTGCAAGTAGAGTTATAAAATGCACAGCGGAATAATGAAGTTACAAAGCGGTTTTGAGAGAGGCGGTTTTGCAAAGCGGTTTGATAGTGTGGTTTACTGAAAGTGCAGTTTGCAAAAGTGAAGTCTAGACAATGTTAACTCCAAACACAATTTCACAATAAGGATAACTATATAAAGATCAAACAAAGACAGAGATAAATAATTAGCAAGCACAGAAAATATAAATGCAGTAAAGTATATGAACAAGCTATTTGGAGTGGTTCAATCGATAAACGATCTACGTCCACTACCAAGATGGTTAGTCTTGGATTTCTAAGAGAGATTTTATATTGAGTATTTGAGAGATTACAAAGTACAATAAAATCTTTTCTATGAAGAACAAATCCTAGACTATAACCAGTGTATCTCAAATGAATAAACTATGTGTTTAAACAAGTGAGGTGTGTGTGTGTTCAAGATCAAGGCTCTTTAAATCTGTGAGATGTAGAGCTCAATGATTCTTGAATGTGATGAGGCTTGATTTCTGGGCTGGGGAATATTTCTTGAAGTATGAAGATGAAGATTCAAAGGACTTATGAATTTCTGGGCAGAGCTTCAACTTCTCATGAACACAGCAATTTCTCAAGATTCAAGCAAATCTTCAAATGGTGAAGATTAGGGGTATTTATACCCAAGCATCAAGAAACTAGCCGTTGGATACAGCTGTTGTAAGGACAGTACTTGATACAAAGTAGTCACGTGACAAGATATGGTAGTTGACTTTTGATATTGCTGACGTGGATTCCAACGGTCAAAAGAGGTTCACTTCAAGTAGCCAATCATTGGAGCGGTTCTGGAGAAAGGCGGTTTGACATGAAAGCGGTTCCACCAGAAGAAGGATTTCCAAGAGTGCGGTTTGCACTTTTGGGATACAGGCGGTTTCAAAAATAGGGGATTACAAGGCAGTTAGGCTACAAGCGATTCTGCCAAGCGGTTCCTTGATAGGCGGTTTTGAAACCTCAGAACTGCAATCCTTAGGTCCAATGATTCTTGAGCCAGTCTTCAAGCCTAATTTTAACCTATTCTATAAAATGGACTTAGCTAAAAAATTGAAGTCTAAGCTTCATTACATAAGGTCCTAAAGTCCTTAAAATAAATAGGAGGTTATGGTATCAATCAAATCTAATACAAAAATAGGAGGGTTAAAAACATGCATACCCAACAATCTCCCCCTATTTGATTGATGCCATTACCTACTACAGCAAAAGCAAACATTATACTTGGTAAAAACATGTCCATAAGAATAAACATGGTAAGTCATGTCCCAAGTTAATGAACACACTAGCTTAAGCTATAGGTTTCTATACTTTTGAAAGATTGAGAAACTTACAATTTGAAGAGTATAGAAATGCATTCAGTGCACTTAAAAATATGAGTTTAAGTTCAAAGTGCGGTTTAAACTGAATGTTTAAACATCAATTCAAAATAGTGATTTTTTAAGTTAAAAATATTTGAATGAGGTTTAAGACCATAAGCGGTTTCATTGTTCTACAAACAAGCAGTTTGATATGAACAAAGTTTTGGAACCATGATGCAATTTCCATTAATTCCTAAGTTGATTACAAGTACAGGAATGAAAGGAAATTACAAGATTACAAAAAGCAAAAATGAAGTAAGTTGGACAAAGGAAAATACAAAGAGAGTGCGGTCCAAACTTACAAAAAAAAAATACAAGGAAAAAGCGGTTTACTGCTGAGGCGGCTTGTTCACTTCATGATCAGCTCCACTTGGCCCAGCTCTTGATTGGTCTGGTGCAAACGCTTTCCTTAGTCTTCTAACTTCCTCTGCGGTTCTGGTGAGAGTTGACTCTAGCTTCTTCAAAGCATTAACAGAGTGGGCAGAAGTAGAATTTGTGGCACCAACCGCTTTGGTGTTTTCCACAAGATTGTCTCTGATAGTATCCAGCTGAACATGGAGGGAAGAGTAAAGGGAATTGAAGATGGTGTGCACTTCCTCCTGAACAGCAGCAGTCTGAGCTTGAATTGCTTGTTCCATGGGTTCAAAATCCACGGATACCTTCAGGGAGGTTTTGAGATCATTGACTGTTGAGCCAAGTCTGGAGTTGAATCCTTCCCTGAGGTTGTCCAAGCGGTCATTGAACTCATCTTGGATCTCATTCAGCTTGGCCTTCATTGTATCTGACACAGTATCAAGATTTACCTTAGAATCCACCTTGAAAAGATCAATTTGTTCCAAGACTTCTTCACGCAAATTATCCAAGGCGGTTTGGACAACTTGAGATAATTGCGGTCTGGTTTGAAGAAAGTCAAGGAATTTGGTGCTCAGATTACCCAAATCTTTATCAAGGGAGGTACAGAGTTTCTCTCCAAGAACATCCAAAGATTTCTTCATCTCCTCAATAGATGCCTTTTCTTCTAAGGCTTTGACCAAACCAGCTTCAAGGGATTTCTGAAAGGCTTCAGAAGCGGTTTTGATCATGGAAGCGGTTTGATCAGGAGGAGCGGTTGAGGAGGAAGATGGAATAGCTGTAGATCTCTCCCCCTTAATGGCATCAATCAAAGAGGCTTTAAGGGTTGCCAACTCAAGGGAGTGAGAGTCCACCTTGGCTTGTAAGGCGCGGTTGGAGGCAAGGAGGGATTCATTTGAGGCGGTTAAGGAGATAACATGGCCTTGATTAATGATCAGTTGGCCTTGAATCAGGTTTAGGGTTTGGAGAATTTGGGAGTACTCAGAAGGAGGGGCGGTTGATGGTGAGGCGGTTGGAAATATGGGAGGCGGTTGGGTTTGGTTGGTTTCAGGTGCGGTTTGGGTTTGGGGAGGTATATTAGGAGGAGGTGAGTTTTGTCTAATTGGTGAGTTGTGAGGAGTTGGGGATTTTGAAGGGGTGTTTGATTTAGAGCGGTTAGGGGTAGTGGAGCGGTTTTTGTTAGGGGAATTGACAGGAGTTGGATCATCCCTAACAGATTTGGATGTGGCATGTCCAGCTGAGGGCTTGGACTGCCATTGTTGATAGGCAGAATGAGTAGGGGTTTGGTTGGAATGTTGTGAGTTCATGGAATGGGAATGTTGGGGTGAGTTATATTGGGATTGAGAAGATAGGGGTGATAGTGATTTTCTGGGGGAAGGTGAAGGGGAATTTTGAGGAGGTGATTGAGGAGGGGAATTTCTGGTAGGTGAGGGGGAAGGTGATGGTTGAGCAATGGTTTTCTTGAAGGTTTTCTTTCTGGCTGCCATTTTCTTCCTCTTAGGTTTCTCCCCCTGAAGTGGTGCGGTTTTGTTGGGGGAAGGGGTTATGGATTTGACTTTGGAAGGGGATCTGGATTGAGAGTTGGCAGGGGATTGGACTGGGGATTGGTTTGGAGATTGGATAGGAGAGGTCTGAGGAGTTGGGGCGGTTGGGTTTCTGGAGGCGGTTCATGGGTTGAGGCGGTTCCAGCTTCAGGAGTTTTGCCCTTGGCTTGATATTTTTCAGCCTGCTCCTTTGCCAATCTAGCAATCCTATCTTGGAGAACCTTCATCTGTTCCTCCACAGTCAAACCAGCCATCTCATCTCTGGCTTTCTTGGCTCTAGCCACCAAGTTGGGAATACTTGGATCTTCCTCTTCTTCATCATCTTCATCCACCAAATGCATGGTTTCAGGTTCAGGTTCCTTGGATGATTTCTTCCTTTTGCTAGTCCCAGCTCCATCATCAGCAGTAGGCGGTTTGGATGCTGGAGCGGTCTTGGTCCTCTTGGGAAGCGGTTCAGCTCTTGCTTGGGGCTTCCTGGACCGCTTGGTAGCTTTAGTTTGAGGAGCGGTTGTAGGATCTCTGAGCTCATATGGTTCCTTCAAGGGATAGGTATCTGCATCATACAAAGATTTGTACAATGCATCTCCATTTGCATATCTGAAGGTGTGACAAGCAAGTAATCCAAGGGAATCATCTGAGCAGTCCACCATAAGATCTGGATTCTTGGTGACCATATCATCTAAGTGCTCATAGTCCATCAACAAAGCGGTTAAGATCCTGCAGAAAGGTCTCCACCTCTGATCTTCACCTTTGACCTTGGACTGATAGGTCTCAATGCTGTCCTTAATCTCAAAATAAAGGATTCTTGGCCAGTGAAGCTTGATTTCCATAAAGATAGCAGAACTATACATCCATTGTTGGGATGTAAAGTTGTTGTGGTTCCCAGTCTTTCCACAAATGAATCTCCCCACTAGATGACCTATGAAGTTCATCAGCTCACCAAAGTTCTTTCTTGGGATCTTCTTGTACTTCTTAGACAAGGTATCTACTTTGGCGGTTTGGAAAGCAGCATTGTCTTGAATCACCTGATCAACTTCTAAGGGAGCTCCACCAACAGTAAATCTGAAAAGTCTTCTTATGTCAATGTAGTCTATGGAGAGCTTCATGCCTTCAACTACAGTGGTCAGGCAGGAGACTTTTTGGCCTTGCTCAAGAACTCTGGAATCCTTCTTAGCGGTTGCAAAGAATTGATCCACGAAAGATGGCACAATGAAATTCTGCTTCTTGGTGAAAAGCGGTAGGATGCCTGAAACTCTTAGCTTCCTCAGCAACTCCCTTCCAAGAGCATCTGTTTTGAGTTCTTCCTCATTCACTTCCCACCCAGGTAGGAAAGTAGTTGGATCCTACAAATTTAAAATTTCAAGTGTTAGATCCATTTGTGTATTCATAGTTCACATGCGGTTTGAGCACCAAGCGGTTGAGCAATGGTGCGGTTTGAAAATGTCAAACCCCAAGTGAAACCATGAATACTTAAACAAATAATGAGGACTTGAGAACAAAATTACTTAAGTACGTGGCATTGTAATCCAAACTTATCCCACACTGCAAGCAGTGATTAGAGAGGAATTTCTTGGTTTCCAGCCTATATACTTAGTAAAATCTCAAAAACATTGGAAAGGAAATAAACAGCATGCGGTTTCTAAAGATTTGAAAATGCGGTTTTAGAACATGCGGTTTAGGTTGAATAGGTGAGGAGCGGTTTGAAACAAAAATTCCTAAGCGGTTGCAAACAAGCGGTTTCAAACCAAAATAAAATCCAAAATTTCTGAAAAAGTTGAAAATATTCTAAGTGTTGGAAAACACTTTCTCAGAATCAAGGCAACCAAAACATATGATTTTTCAAGAACAGTTCATGGGTTTTGTGAAGAACACCAAGAACATTCAAGAACACCAAGAACAGAGATACATGAAACTTAACCAAAACAAGCAAATAATATATCAAAATGATCACATTGGGAAGGGGATTAACAATATATCATTAAAATTACAACCTTTACCCAGAATCATCAAGAAACACTAAAAATGTAAAGTGGGTTTTCGAAGTAGAGAAACTGAAAATCATAAAATTAACACTCAAATCATGCATTGATCATGAAATAAATTACATATATCTAATCTAAGCATGAATCCGAGCATATCCCAACAAAAATCATTGAAAATGAGTAACAAATAAGATCAAAATCACCAAAAGCATGAACTGAAGAATACGAACAGTTTATGAGTGTTCATCCATGGCAGAGTTGAAGAAATTAAGAGTTAGGGTTAGAGATGTTACCATTTCCAGAATAGGTTTCTTTGCCCTAGCAGTGGTAGAGGCTCTTTGTCTTTTTGAAGTAGAGGCCATTTCAGAAAAGGTTTTGAAAATGGAGATTTTGTGAAGAGTTTTAGAGAGAGAAAGTGAGTTGGTAAACAGAGTGTGCAGAGAGTTGGCAGAAAAAGATAGAATTTCACCAACTTAGGTTTATATAGGGTGAGGGGGGCAGGCAGTTGGTTCAGAAGAAATGATTGAAAATAAACCAACTGTTGCACCCTTTCACCTCCTGCACCTCTCTCAATGACGGCTGACATGAGGGTTTTTAATGCTCATGTCCCCTTAGCATTAAATGCTCTTAATTTTGAAATAAACGAGGGAAAACATTTGCAAAAATACCCTTATGTCAAAAATAAGGACAAAAAAAAATAAATAAAGGAATTTGAACAGTTTTTTTTTTTTTTAAATTAAGATAAGCAATAAAAATAGACAGAGTTTACTTCTTGTTGAAACGCGGTTTTGATCCAAGCGGTCAGACTGCATGAGCGGTTTGGAACTTGCGGTTTACATGCAGGCGGTTGGATAATCTTGCGGTTTTGGCACAGGCGGTTCAACAGAAGCGGTTTGATTCCAAAAGGAATTTCAACCTAGACTCAACAAACAAGTTAGCAAATAAAAAGTATGGAATTTATTTAAGTTCAAGCATACCCATTTCTCCTCTGAGAAAAGAAAATCTCTTGGAGTCAAGAGCCTTTGTGAGGATATCAGCAATCTGGTTGTCTGTCCCCACATACTCTAAATGGATATTCCTCTTCTTCACATGATCTTTAAGGAAATGATACTTGATATCTATATGCTTGGTCTTGGAATGCATGACAGGGTTGTTGGAGACTGAAATTGTTGAAGTGTTGTCACACATGATGGGGCAATTCCCTTCATGGATTCCATAGTCTACCAACTGCTTCATCCAAAGGATTTGACAGAACAACTACCAAAGCGACAATGTACTCAGCCTCTGTGGTTGACACTAAAACTGATGCTTGCTTCTTGCTGGCCCAAGCAACTAGTCTATTTCCGAGGAAATGACAAGTACCACTAGTGCTTTTCCTGTCAATAGTGCAAGCTGCATAATCTGCATCTGAATAACCTACAAGATCGAAGTTCGAATCTTTGGAATACCAAAGTCCAAGGTTAGTGGTTCCAGATAAATAGCGGATTATACGCTTGACTGCAATAAGATGTGCTTCTCTAGGATCTGCTTGATAGCGAGCACATACACGTACACCGAACATGATATCTGGCCTACTAGCAGTTAAGTAAAGTAATGAGCCGATCATACCTCGATATAAAGTCTGATCAACTTTCTTACCTTTGAGATCCTTATCTAGCTTATTGCCGGTGGCCATAGGAGTATCATATGCTTTCGCATTTTCTAATCCAAACTTCTTTATCAACTCCTTGGTGTACTTGGCTTGGCTGAGAAAAATACCTTCTTCGCATTGCTTGATTTGAAGCCCGAGGAAGAATGTTAATTCTCCCATCATGCTCATCTCAAACTTGCTTTTCATTAGCTTCTCGAAACGCTTACAAAGCAACTCATTAGTAGAACCAAAAATAATATCATCGACATAAATTTGAACAAGTAAAGTATGCTCATTATATTTGGCAATAAAAAGAGTTGTATCGATTTTGCCGCGTTTAAATCCCTTTTCTAGTAAAAATTTAGAAAGAGTCTCATACCATGCCCTTGGAGCTTGCTTAAGTCCATACAAAGCTTTCTGGAGTTTGTAGACATGATTGGGAAATTTGGAGTCTTCAAATCCAGGCGGTTGGGCAACATACACGGTCTCTTGCAGTTCGCCGTTGAGGAATGCACTCTTTACGTCCATTTGATATAACTTGAAACGCTTAAAAGAGGCGTAGGCTAAGAAGATTCTGATAGCTTCCAATCTTGCAACTGGAGCAAAGGTTTCATCATAATCGATTCCTTCTTCTTGCCTATATCCTTGTGCAACCAACCTTACTTTATTCCTAGTGATGCTTCCATTCTCGTCCATCTTATTCCTAAATACCTACTTAGTTCCTATCACTCCTTGATCCTGAGGTCTAGGCACCAAAGTCCAGACCTTGCATCTTTCAAACTGGTTGAGTTCTTCTTGCATAGCAACGACCCAACTTGAATCTTGGAGTGCTTTATCAATCTTCTTGGGTTCAACTTGAGATAAAAGTGAAGTATGCTCGTCATAATTTGATCTCCTTGTTTGAACACCGGAAAACAGATCACCAATCACATTTGTGAGGGGTGGCTAGCGACTTCACGAACCTCCGGGGTAAGTCTGGTTGGGCGAGGTTTCTTGAAGATCTTCAATTGGAACGTCGTTAGATCCTTCAAATAAGTCATGGAAGGTAAGTTGACGAAGAGGTTCTATAAGCTGGATAGGGAATTCTCAACTTCTTCTTCCCTAGGAGTTGCATCTGAGTAGGAACTTCAGGTGCGGTTTCAAAGGTGCGGTTTGAGGGAATTTCGGTTGAGGGTCTTTGGATTTTGCGGTTGAGGTTCGGGTGCGGTTTGGGATGGTTCACCTGGTTCATTATGCTCAACAAAATCATCAGCAACATTTTGGAGCCAAATGTGGCTCAAGGAGAGAATGCTCATCAAAAGTAACATGGACAGACTCAACTATTTTTAAACTAGTTTTATTGAAAACACGAAAAGCTTTTGAATGTTTAGCATACCCAACAAAAATACCTTCGTCGGCTTTAGCTCCGAATTTACCTCTATTTTCTCTTCCGTTGTAGAGGACAAAACATTTGCGGCCAAAGATCTTGAAGAATGCAATGTTGGGGGTTCTTCCTCGCCAAAGCTCATAGGGAGTCTTGTTATAGGTTACGTTGATGAGGGAGCGGTTACGAGTGAAGCATGCTTTGTATTGATTGCTTCACCCAAAAATGCTGAGGTAGCTTCGCTTCAGATATCATTGTTTTTCCGGCCTCAATCAACGTCCTATTCTTCCTTTCCACAACCCCATTTTGTTGTGGAACACCGGCGATTGAAAAATTGTGATCAATCCCGTGGTCATCACAATGTCTTGAGCAACACCGTTGTTCTTAAATTTTGTTCCATTATCTGATCGAACACTAACGATGTCATCTTCTTTTTGAGTTTGGAGCCGTCTAAAAAGTGCGGTGAGAATCTCATAGCAGTCATCTTTGGAAATCATCATCTCAACCCACGTATATCTTGAGTAATCATCCACCACCACTAAGGTATATCTATTTCCTCCAATGCTGGCAGTGGTTACGGGTCCAAACAAATCTATGTGAAGCAGTTGTAAGCATCTTGAAGTTGATGGTGCGGTCTTGCTGGTGAAAGACGATGCGGACTGCTTACCAAGCTGGCATGCACTGCATTTCTCAGGATGGTGGTCAGCCACTTTGGGTAAACCACGAACGAGGTTTTCCCTACCAATCTTTGCAAGATACTTGAAGTTCAAGTGGCTCAACCTCTTATGCCATAGCCAACTATTTTCGCTCACATTCTTAGCTACAAAACAGAGATTAGTAATACTACATGCAGAATTTAGATCGATAATGTAAATATTACTCTTACGAGTCCCTGTGAGTAGGGTGACGCCGGAAATGCTATCTTTGATAAAGCAGTTTGATGACGTGAAGTTGCAAAGCATTCCTTTGTCGCAAAATTGAGAAATTGAAAGGAGGTTGTGCTTGAGTCCTTCAACAAGAGAAACCTTCTCAATGGTTAGGTTTCCTCTCCTTATAATACCATATCCAATGGTCTTGCCTTTGTTGTTGTCACCAAAGGTTACAGACGGACCACTTGCTTCAACGACATCTTCAAGTAAAGATCTATCTCCAGTCATATGTCTTGAGCAGCCACTGTCAAGATATCATTCATTATCCTTGGAGTGACCGGCCATGAAGCGAGAGGACCTGAAATGTAAACATTAAGAACGAGGTCCCCCTTTATTCCTTGGGTCCTGAAGTTAGCAACCCTTTATGACCCACGCCGCCTTGTGATGAAGGAGGTTTACTCTTCCTGGCATTGGATGTGAACCGCAAAAGGCATTCTGCAGCCTTGTGACCTAAACCATCACACACAGAACATTTATAATAGCTACAAGCTTCATGAGGTTTTACTAACTCCTTACTCTTCTTAGGAGTTGCATGTGGTTTGGGACAAGGAAGCGGTTTTGGAGGAGCGGTTCCAGCTAAAAGTCCGGCTGAGATAAAGGGAACAGGCTTTGGTTTGACCACGTATTTCCTGGGAACGCTATTCCTGCTTTTGAAGGCAGGAGGAGCGGTCGAAGAAGAAGCGCGGTCGGACACAGAGTTAGCGGCACCACCTTTTCCACCAGGAGCGGTTGGAGCAGTATGCGACCAATTCCATAAGCCATTTCCTCTTCACTGCCTACGTAATCCTTTGGTTTTAACACCGAATTCTTCCCATATTGCTTTCCTTTTGGGTAGACATAATTAATTTGTCGTGCTTTACCCTTTTCTTTAGCATGCTTCCCCTTAGGAATTTCTTTAGTTAGTTCCAAAATTTCCTCATCCTTTTCACTCGAGGATGCACACTTCTCCTCTTCCTCAGATCCAAAACCTAGGCCTTCCTTAATTCCAGGAGGAACTTGGAAGTCCATGATTTTATCCTTGGTGGATTGAGACTTGAGCCACGAATCAATAATCTTTTGGCGATCGTTGATTTGGGTTACCAAGTCATCATTCCGGAGTTGAAGTGCAGCAACCTTAGTTTCAAGGATGCGGTTCTGATCAGCAAGAGGAGTCATACTTCTGATTTGGTCCTTAAGATTTGAAATTTCGGACTTCATCACAGTTTTCTCCGTCTTGTACAGATTAAGTTCATCATGAGCTAAGCTTAAGGCTTTCTTAAGATTAGAGAATTGATGGATCACCATTTCAGCTTCCTTGAACATCCTTTCATGTTCCATGGGAGAAACCTCTTCCACCACCTTTTTCAAAAATTTCTTCTTTGGAATTGTTTTTGAAGGTGGAGCATTTGTAGGAGGAAAAATGGGACGTGAATACGAGCAATTTCCTATCTTAATGCTAGGAGTAAGTTTGATATCATCATCCAATGTAAAATTTGGAAGTTTTGTAGAAACCTCTTTTTCTTCCATATCTTGCGACTCGATTGACTCAGAATCTGACTCATCGGAAGCGTCTGCAATTAAGCAGAGATTAACCTCTTCGGTTTCATCATCACTTCCATCATCAGAATCTGTTTCAATCCATGTAGCCAATTCCTTGGAATTCTCTTCCTCCTCAGCAACCATTCCCTTGCGACGAGAAAATTTCGCAGGAGAGGTTTTCTTTTTCATGTATTCGTATTTAGGCCGTGGACACTCAGATGCGAAGTGACCAGGTTTTCTACAATTGTAGCAAACTAGATCACTCTTTTTCTTTGTATCTCCATCCTTAGAAAACGTTGCAGGAGGTTTGCCTTTTGAAAATGATTTTGTGAAAGGTTTTGAGGATTTTCTAAATTTTTGGAATCTTTTCACAAACATGGCAAAATCATCATCATCCATCTCGATGAGTGATGAGGTTGATATGGAAGGATCAGCGGTTTGGTTGGATGTAGATGGTTTCTCCTCTTGTTCTACTACGGACATGGAAAGCGATTTGGTTTTTCCTTCAATCTCTTCAATATGATTTAATTTTAATTCATAGACTCTAAGATTGGCGTACAAGTTACTTAACGACCAAGTACCCAAAACTTTGGAGTCTTCTAAAGAGGTAGCCTTATTTACCCATTTAGAACCTAAAGCAGATAGGAAAGTCATATTGATTTCCTTATCGGTTAAAGTTTTGCTAAGAGATCTACAAGCATTAACTACCTCAACATATCGGTCGTAGGTTTGACGCAAGGTTTCGTTGGATTTTCTGTTGAAGTTGTTGTATGATCTTTCAACAGCATATAATTTGCTTTCCTTGCATTCGTCATCACCTTCGAGGTAGCTCTCAATGGCATCCCACATCGCTGCGGTTTTGAGGTACATCACTTTCTGTAGAGTTGATACGGGGAGGGTTCCAGAAATGATGTGCCTAGCCTTGCTGTCCAAGGCAACTAATCTCTTCTCTTCATCCGACCACTCTTCTTTTGGCTTTTTGACCTCTGGAATTGTTGCACTAGTGGTTGCATCTGTGTTGGCCTTCATTGGAACTAACGGGCCATTGATCACGCATTCCACTAGCATTTCATCGATGGTTTCCAAATGAATAAGCATTCGGCACTTCCAGATGTCGAAGTGGTCTTCGTCCAAGATTGGAATGTGTGAATAGTTAACAGTAGTCATTGTCTTTGTATTTGCCATATCGAATCGGCACACAAGCTGTTAAGCTTGAAAAGCAGTGGTTTTAAAAATGTGTTTAGCTCTGATACCACTTGTTGGTTCCAAAGGTGGCAACAAGGGTGAAAATACAGCTAGAGGGGGGGTGAATAGCTGTAATAAATTTTTCGCCCTCAATTTAAAACTAATCCTCTATACTTACAAAACCGCTTGCAGTGTAAGAAACTGCAAGTAGAGTTATAAAATGCACAGCGGAATAATGAAGTTACAAAGCGGTTTTGAGAGAGGCGGTTTTGCAAAGCGGTTTGATAGTGTGGTTTACTGAAAGTGCAGTTTGCAAAAGTGAAGTCTAGACAATGTTAACTCCAAACACAATTTCACAATAAGGATAACTATATAAAGATCAAACAGAGACAGAGATAAATAATTAGCAAGCACAGAAAATATAAATGCAGCGAAGTATATGAACAAGCTATTTGGAGTGGTTCAATCGATAAACGATCTACGTCCACTACCAAGATGGTTAGTCTTGGATTTCTAAGAGAGATTTTATATTGAGTATTTGAGAGATTACAAAGTGCAATAAAATCTTTTCTATGAAGAACAAATCCTAGACTATAACCAGTGTATCTCAAATGAATAAACTATGTGTTTAAACAAGTGAGGTGTGTGTGTGTTCAAGATCAAGGCTCTTTAAATCTGTGAGATGTAGAGCTCAATGATTCTTGAATGTGATGAGGCTTGATTTTTGGGCTGGGGAATATTTCTTGAAGTATGAAGATGAAGATTCAAAGGACTTATGAATTTCTGGGCAGAGCTTCAACTTCTCATGAACACAGCAATTTCTCAAGATTCAAGCAAATCTTCAAATGGTGAAGATTAGGGGTATTTATACCCAAGCATCAAGAAACTAGTCGTTGGATACAGCTGTTGTAAGGACAGTACTTGATGCAATCCCATTGGTCCACAAAGAACCACTTTTGTCCTTTGGAACCTGTTGATGCAGTAAAGCCGATCGGACCTCTTTGCAATCAAGGTGGTTAGGACATCTGTCACCTTTTCAAGATCCTTGCAGATCTTGTCTGAAAAGTAGTCATGTGACAAGATATGGTAGTTGACTTTTGATATTGCTGACGTGGATTCCAACGGTCAAAAGAGGTTCACTTCAAGTAGCCAATCATTGGAGCGGTTCTGGAGAAAGGCGGTTTGACATGAAAGCGGTTCCACCAGAAGAAGGATTTCCAAGAGTGCGGTTTGCACTTTTGGGATACAGGCGGTTTCAAAAATAGGGGATTACAAGGCAGTTAGGCTACAATCGATTCTGCCAAGCGGTTCCTTGATAGGCGGTTTTGAAACCTCAGAACTGCAATCCTTAGGTCCAATGATTCTTGAGCCAGTCTTCAAGCCTAATTTTAACCTATTCTATAAAATGGACTTAGCTAAAAAATTGAAGTCTAAGCTTCATTACATAGGGTCCTAAAGTCCTTAAAATAAATAGGAGGTTATGGTATCAATCAAATCTAATACAAAAATAGGAGGGTTAAAAACATGCATACCCAACACAAAGTATTCAAACTCAGATCTAAAATCTATTCTATGAAGATCAAATCCTAGACTATAACCGGTGTATTTCAAATGAATAATCTATATGATTAAACAAGTGAGGTGTGTGTGTGTAAGCAATATCAAGGCTCTTTAAATCTATGAGATGGAGAGCTCAATGATTCTTGTTGTGTATAAGGCTTGATTTCTGGGCTAGGATATATTTCTTGAAGTAGAAGATGAAGATTCAAAAGAGTAATAATTTTCTGGGCAGAACTTCAACTTCGTATGAACTCACAGCAAATCAATTTCTCAAGAAATCTTCAAGTGGTGAAGATTAGGGGTATCTATACCCAAGCACCAAGGATATAGCCGTTGGACACAGCTGTAGAAACTATTGTACTGGTACTTTCTGATTGGTCCACAATATCCACTTTTGTCCTTTGGTACAGTAGTTGCAGGTAAAGCTGATCAAGCCTCAACTGCAATTAAGGTAGATAGGACACCTGTCACCTTTTCAAGATCCTTGCAGATCTTCTCTGACATTGAATCACGTGACAAGATTTGGTGGTTGACTTTTGATATTGCTGACGAGGATTCCAACGGTCAAATGTGGTTCACTTCAAGTCTTCAATCATTGGATGCAGTCTGGTGTGAAGCGGTTGAACATGTGCGGTTACACGAGTGGAGGTTTCATCAGTGCGGTTGAGATATTGGAACTGCATTACAAATGTGGTTCACTTCAAGGCAGTTGCACTGAGATTGTCAAAGAGCGGTTTCAGACAAAGGAATTTACAAAGCAGTTGCTAGGAGAGGTTTGCTTCGTGCAGTTTGATGAAGTGGTCTGAACCTCTTGAACTGCAACCTCATATCCATTGAGTCTTGTGCCAGTCTTCAAGCCTAATTTATCCTATTCTATAAAATGGACTTAGCTAAAAAATTGAAGTCTAAGCTTCATTACATATGGGCCTAAAGTCCTTAAAGTAGAGAGGAGGTTATGGTATCAATCAAATCTTAAGCTAATCTAGAAGGGTTAAATTATGCATACCCAATAATCTCCCCCTATATGATTGATGCCATTACCTACTACAGCAAAAGCAAACATTGTACTTGGTAAAAACATGTCCATAAGAATTAACATGGTAAGTCATGTCCCAAGTCAATGCACACACTAGCTTAAGCTATAGATTTCTATACTATTTAAATAATGAAAACTTACAACTTGAAAAGTATAAAAATGCATTCAGTGCACTTGAAAAATATGAGATTAAGTTTAAAGTGCGGTTTAAACTGAATGTTTAAACTTCATTTCAAAAGTATGATTTTAAGTTAGAAATTTTTTGAATGAGGTTTAAAACCATAAGCGGTTTCATTGTTCTACAAACAAGCAGTTTGATACGAATAAAGTTTTGGAACCAATGATGCATTTTTCATTACTACCTTTGCAGTTACATGTTACAATGGTAGGAAAGCAAAATACAAGGTTACAAAAAAAACAAAAGAAGTTGGACAAAAGAAATACATGGAGTGCTGTCCAACTTAGGCAAAAAAAAAATAGAAGTTCAGCAAAGGAAAGAAATTACAAGGAAAGAGCGGTCCTAATGCTGACGCGGTTGATGCTGAGGCGGTTGCTGAGAAGATTGATGGCGCAGTTGATTGACTTCTTGATTTGGCACTTGCGGTCCAGAGGGTCTGAAGGCTGAGCTTTCTCCACGAATAATTCTTCTCAAGGCTCTGACCTCTTCAGTTGATCTCCTAAGAGTTGTCTCAATTGCTCTGAGTGCGGTCACAAATTGAGCAGCGGTTGAATTTATTGCATCAACTGTTCTGGTATTTGCAGCAACACTCTCCTTGATTTCATCAGATTGAAGTTCAATGAAGGAGTTGAGAGTGTTGTAGAAAGTGTGGATCCCCCCTGAATTGATGCAGTCTGGTTTGAGATAGCTTCTTGGATAGGCTCTAGATATGCAGTCACCTTCAGAGAGGATTTCAGCTCATTGAGTTTGGAGGTCAGCTTGGAGTTAAATCCTTCTTTTAGGTTTTCAAACCTGTTACTGGCCTCTTCATCAAAGGCTTTAATCTGAGCCTTGAGAATGTCTCCCACAATGTTTAAGTTAACATTGAAGCTTCCTTTGAGGGAGTCCAGCTCAGAGAGGATATTGGCTTCTATAGCATCAAGGGCGGTTTGGCCTGAGGCTGGCTGCTGCGGTCGAGTATGCACTGCATTAGAAATAGTTGTCATGAAGGTTTCAAATGCAGTATTGGTAGTGTTGATGAAGATGTCAGAGAGTTGAGTGAGCATCTCTTTGAGGTGAGTCTTCGAAATAGCATCTCCAAGGGCTTGGAGGACTCCACTTTCCAAATCTTCCTTGAAGCTTTGAAAACATGCTTTAGCTGCAATTTTAACAGTTGCAGCGGTTTGGTTGGTAGAATTACTCTCCCCCTTAATGGCATCAATCAATTGGGATTTTAAGATGGCCATTTCAGTAGTTTGAGAATCCACCTTGGCATGCAAGGAGCGGTTGGAGGCTGAGAGGGAGGAGTTGAAAGCTTCCAAGGCACAGTTGGATTCAGTTAGTTTAAGCATGTGGCCTTGGTTGACAATGAGCTGGGATTGGATGAGTTGAAGGGTGGAAATGATTTGGCAGTAGTCAGAAGGAAGGGCGGTTGTAGTGGAAGGAATATGGGTAAAGGAGGGAGGCAATTGAGAATCGATGGGAAGGGAAGTTTGAGGTAGTTGGTATAAAGGGTTTGGAATATGCGGGTGGCATGTATGGTATAAGGTGAGGCGGTTGAGGGTGGAATGGAAAGGGTTTGAGGTAAGGAGATAGGAGCGGTTGGAAGAGGGGTAGTTTGGTTTGGAGGAGGAATTATGGTAGTTGGAATGGAGGAGGTTCTTGGAGGTGTGTCTGAGGAGGAGTCTATTTGAGAGGTGTGGACTTCAACAGAAGGTGTTTTTTGTTGATGGGGTGAAGTAGGTGGGGTAGGAGTTTTGGTAGGAGGAGGAGTTTGGGTGCGGTTTGAAATAGGAGGGGTTTGTTTACGGATAGGAGAAGGTGTAGGAGTTCTGTTGCGGTTGGAAATGGTTGGAGCAGGGTTGCGGTTTGAGAGAGGAGGGGATTAGGAGCGGTTGGAATGTTGAGGTGAAGGAGTTGGGGTTCTGTTTTGGGACAAGGAGATGGCTTGGCCCACAAAAGGTTTTTGAGTCCATTGAGAGAAGGCAGGGCCTGTGGAGTATTCATGGTCTGAAGGAGCTTGGTAGTCAGAACGAGAGGGTGAAAGTGAATGGGAAGGAGAGAGTGATGAAGAATGAGGTGGAGAAGGAGCTTGTTGGGCCACATGTTGTAGAAAATGCTTGGGCCCTTTGGTTGGGGTTTTCTTCTTGGCAATTTGTTTAAACCTCCTCTTCCTAGGGTTCTCCCCTTGAGCGGTTGCAGCTCTTTGCGGTTGAAGGGGGAAGGCAGTTTTAGTGAAGGAGATTTGGCAGGTGAAGAATGATGAGATTGAATGGGTGATTGAGGTGGTGTTTGGATAAGTGGTTGGGTTGGAGGTGGTTGATATGTAGGCTGTGGTTGGGGATCAGGTTCCGATTCAGGAGACTTTGTCTTTCCTTTGGCCGCCCTTTTCTCAGCCTCTTCTTTCTCTATCCTTTCAATCTCAGCCTTATAATAGGCAGTCAGATCTTCATTAGACAATTCTTTAAGAACCACCTTGGATTGCTTGGCCTTCTTTGCTCTAGCAACCAGATTGGGAATATTCTCATCTTCTTCTTCTTCTTCTTTAGCCTCATCAACTAGGCTCATCTTCTTCTTTCCTTTCCTGCTTGGACCAGCACCAGTGTCAGCAGCACGCGGTTGGACTGGTGCGGTTCTGGCTTTCTTGAGGGGAGGTTCAGCAGCAAGCTTTCTCTTCCTAGAAACCTTCTTGATTGCTTTGCCAAGAACCTTGAATGCGGTTTCAGGGGTCATTTTAACATAGTGCTCCATGGGTTGATGGGTGTTAGCATCATAGAGAAGTTTATAGTCATCATTTTCAAAGGAGAATCTGAAATTGTGACAAGCCCTTAGCCCTAGGGATTCCTCATTTCCCCAATGGACAGACAATTCTGGAGTGGAGGTTCTCAAATCTTCCAAATGTTGATAGTTGGCAAAAATGGTAGTTAGTAGCCTGCAGAAGGGTCTCCACCTAATCTCTTGATCTTTGGTCTTCAATTGGTAGGTGTCAATAGTGTTGGCAAGCTCTCAGAAGAATTCTGGGCCAATGGATCTTGATTCCGTTATAAATAGCACTGCAGTACACTGCTGGGAGGTAAAGTTGTTGTGGTTTCCAGATTTCCCACAGATGGACTTCCCTACTAAGTAGCATAAGTGGCTCATAAGTTCTCCAAAAGCTCTTCTAGGTTTCTTCTTGTAATACCCAGTCAAAGATGAAAGATCACCAGTTGTTGTAGAGCAGGTTGCATCCATAACTGCTTGACTAACTTCAAGAGGAGCACCAGAAATGTTGAACTCATAGGTGCTTCAAATGTCCAGGTAGTCAATGGAGACATCAAATCCTTCAACAGTTCCAGTCAGGCAGGTGATCTTCTTTCCATCTAAAATTTCTCTTTGACCTGCCTTTACAGTGGCATAGAATTGATCCATGAACAGGGGAATTGTATAGGATTGCTTCTTGTTGAAGAGTGGAAGAATTCTAGAAGTATCCATCTTCCTAATCAGCTCTCTGCCTAGAGCATCAGATCTTAGTTCTGGTTCATTGATTTCCCAGTCTGGAAGAAAGTATTGAGCATCCTACAAAGGAAAACACTCAAGTTAGGTCTATTATTTAGATTCACAGTTTACAAGCGGTTTGAGCACTCATGCGGTTGGCAATAGTGCTGTTTGAAAAATGAAAAATTTCAAACCTCGAGGAAACTGTAAATACAAGGTAGGAAGACAATTAAGAAAATACAAAAGTATATTTACTAGTACGTGGCATTGTAATCCAAATTTATCCCACACTTCCAATAAGTGTTTGCTGGGAAAGGTCTTGGTTTCCAGCCTATATACTAAGTAATACTTAAGTAAATTCAAGCTAAAGTATAAACTAGCATGCGGTTTTGAAATATAAGCGGTTATTAGCATGCGGTTTTACTACTATAATGAACATGCGGTTTAAACCATGAAAGATAAGCGGTTTGAAAGCTTGCGGTTTTAAACAAGTAGCATGCGGTTGAGAATTGATGCGGTTCACATGCAAATAACAAATCCAAAATTAAAATTTTCAAAAAATTGCTAAGTATGAAAAACAAGAAATAAGAATCAAGTGATCCAAAACATAAGAAATTTCTGAAAAATATATGAACAGTCACATGAATGCACGAAGAACATCAAGAACAGAGATTTATCAAATGTTAACTAAAATCAACAAATAATATATCAAAATGATCACATTGGGCAGTAGATCAACAATATAACAATAAAAATTTATACTTTGCCCAGAATCATCACGAAATAGCAAAAACACGAAATGGGTTTTCGAAAGAAAAATCTAAAAATCCTAAATCAGTACCCAAAACATGTATTGATCCTAAAATAAAGTATATAATCTTAATCTAGGCATTAATCCGAACAAATTCCAACTAATTTTACACAAAATGATCAAAGTACGAACTGGCAGAGATGACAGTGAAAAAGTTGAAATTGTAAGGGATGTCTTCTATTTATAGGCAAGTTTTAGGGTTAAGGCAGCTGAAGGGACAGTTTCATTTTCCCACAGAGTGAATCATTATAAATGTTACACCCTTTCAGCTTCTACACATCAGCCAATGACGGCTGACATGAAGGCCATTTAATGTCAATGTTCCCTTTGCATTGAATGCATTTAAATTTTAAAATTTCGTGGGAAAACATTTGCAAAAATACCCTTATGCCAAAATAAGGACTTTAAAAATAAATAAGAAAAACATACCTGGTCCACGTGTCAAGCAGAAAAAAATGGAATTTGAACATTTTTTTTTAAGAAATAATAAGAATACTCTAAGTTGAAACGCGGTTGAGATCCAAGCGGCCAGTGCTGCAGCAAGCGGTTAGGAACTGGTGGTTAGCTGCAAGCGGTTGAATGCATGTGGTTTGTATACACGCGGTTTCAACAAGGTGAGGTTTGAATCCTCAACATGAATTTCAACCTAAACTCAACACACAAGTTAGTCAAATAAAAGTTATGGACTCATTTAAGTTCAAGCATACCCATTTCTCCTCTGAGGAACAAAAACCTCTTGGAGTCCAGAACTTTGGTGAGGATATCAGCAATCTGATTGTCTGTCCCCACATACTCTAGATGGATATTCCTCTTTTTCACATGGTCTTTGAGGAGATGATACTTTATATCTATATGTTTGGTCTTGGAATGCATGACAGGGTTGTTGGAGACTGAAATTGTTGAAGTGTTGTCACACATAATAGGGCAATTTTCTTCTTCAATTCCATAATCCACCAACTGCTGCTTCATCCAAAGGATTTGACAGCAATAACTTCCAGCAGCAATATACTCAGCCTCTATGGTTGACATTGAAACTGATGATTGCTTCTTGCTGGCTCAAGCAACTAGTCTATTCCCGAGGAAATGACAAGTCCCACTAGTGCTTTTCCTGTCAATTGTGCAAGCTGCATAATCTGCATCTGAATAACCTACAAGATCGAAATTCGAATATTTGTAATACCTGATGAGTGAGTTTTACACTCATCCATTGAATACTTTATGAACTTATACTTAGCTTAATCCTTGAGTTTTGTGTGTTTTAATGGATGTTTTAGTGTTTTTTAGTTTTCAGTGGTTCAATTGAAGAGTTGAGGAAATTGGAAGCATTTTGTGAATAAATCAAGGGTCAAAATGGAACGTTGCAATTGTGGGACGGACCGAATTCAAATGGGTACTAAGCATTACAAGGTAGGTTGGCCGGCCAATGAAGCTAGGAGCTGGGCCAATGGAGATGACTTGGCTTAAGGATTGCAAGGATGGGCCCAAGGATGAAGAAGCTGGGCCAAGGCAAGGGAGGAAAATGGCCACATATTTCTGTTGATGTGGGCGGTCGCTCAGGTTTCTTGGGCGGCCGCGCATGAGGAGTTGTTTTGAAAGCCAAATCTTTCTGTCGATATGGGCGACCGCTGAGGATTGATATGGGCGACCGCCCAAGTGGCGATTTGCGGACGGATCCAAGGCGGATTGGAACGGACGTGGGTTAGTTTGGGCCTATTAATGGTGACTATTCATGGTTTTAACAGAGGATAATTACAGCCGGGGGTTTTTGGAAAAGACAATATATATATTTTCAAACAAAATCTCTATTTTTTTATCACTTATCAGCTTTTTATTATTTTCCTCTCTTCAATTTTTCTTGGTGTTTTTGCCTGTAATGGATAGCTAAAACCCTAGTTCTTGGGATTGGAGGTAACAATTTATGCTTTGAGTTTTATTTTTCATCATTATCAGTGTATGACTTGGAATTATCAAGTAGCTTTTCAATGGAATTTTAGAATATCTATGTTGAATGCATATTTGTTCTTGAATAATCTAGAATTTCAATTGTGAATCGCCAAATTCGCAATTGTAATTAGTCTTTGCTTGATAATTACAATTTGTTGAATCCCCGCCAAAAGATTCATAAGAATTGTGGTTTGTTTTGTTGTTCTTAAGTTCTAAATGGGTTTCTAATTAATCTATGAACGGGCCAAGGGAATAGATTAATTGGGAACACTTGATTGCAAATCACCCACCTAAGTGTCCCAATCATAATTTTGTAAGAACAAAACCCCAAGTATACTTTGATTGATGATTATTGGAATTTGATGCATAATTGTGAACCCAATCCCGGGAATTCCATTCCGTTTTATTGTTAAAATCTCTTCTATCAAATTTAGTATTTCTTCAAAAGCATTAGTTTTGAAAACAACAAATTCTTCACTTTATAAAAATCTTTTTCATAGCAATAATTTTACATACTTTAAATTCGTGTCTCGGTGGTTCGACCCTACTTACCCTATCTACAAATCAATTGTAGGTAGTTTGAGTTGGAATTTATTTTTGACGCAATTCGACACTCGTCAAAATTTGGCGCCGTTGCCGGGGACGCGTTTAATTTAAAGTTGATTTAATTATTTGCTATTGTGAATAGTATTTTGTATATATATTTTTTGTTTTGTTTTAACATGGTGTTGCAGATTTGAATGTTTGGTCGTAGGTCACTACAACCAGATTTGTTACCAATTGACCACAACATTCATCACATCAACAAGAGAAAGCAACCGGAACCAAGTGATACAGAAAGTGAGTCGGTTTATTCTGAACAATCTGAGAATACCGATTCGGAAGAGGAAATAAAAATGGCGGAACCACAAATGATGGGTGATTTTGCTCGTCCGGTAATTGAACCGTCACCATCGTGCATCGTGCTCCCACAAGCACCAAGAAAAATTGAAGAAGAAGAAGCTATGGAAAAATGATAAGTGATGGAGATAATGAAAGATTGTGAGCGACCGCCCATAAAGAAATCTGGCGTTTCAATGTTTATGCCCTAAGCCGCCTCCCCTTTCTTTCTCTCTCTCTCTTCAAATTCCAATTGCTGCCTACTCCCTCTCTCTAAAATACTCGCCCCTCTCTCCTCATCTCTCTAAAAATTTCTTTCCCAAACACCCAAATCCTCAATCTCTTCTCCCTAATTTACCTACCCCCACCATATTCAACCCCCTAAGCCATGATTGAAACCCATTCCACCATTGTTGAGCAAGCTTTTGAAGAGAATTTTGAAAAAAAATTGCGAAAGAGGAAAAGCTTGAAAATTGGGATTTTGAAGTTCAAAGGTGAAGGGTTGTTGTGAGAAGCATTGTTCAAAGGAGTGGTCTTTCTTCTCCGTTCATCTTCAACATTTCCGGCAAGATTCCGTCGAAACTCCGGCGATTGCTCCGGCGAATTTTCCGGGCAAGTAAGCTTTCAACTTCAATTTTCTTTAGTGCCTAGTGGTGGAATTATTTGTGGGTGTTTGATTCAAAATGTCTAGGCAAAGGAATACCCCAGTCCCGGAAGTTGAATTTGATGAAACCAAGTTTGTGGGAAGTAAAGCAAAAGTATTTTTCGATAAATATGAAAATAAAGGTTTCTCAGTGGAAAACGAGTTTAAGCCCGAGGAGCTTGGGCTAGATGAGATTTTTGAAAGGTACGGGTGGGGCAACTTAACGAGCCAACCAGCTAATAAGGGGTCGGCAGTGTTAGTAAGGGAGTTTTATGCAAATGCATATGAGGCAGGGGAGGTTAGGAAGTGTGCAATTGTGAGAGGTAAGAATGTATGGTATATCGGGGAAGACATTAATAATTATTATGGGATGGTGTCTCCCGGGTTTGAGAATGATGCTTATGCCTTCTACTCCAATGCCAGAATTATGGAAGGAAATGTGGCGGCGAATCTTGACAGGTTGGCTCCTTATTTTGTAGATATTGATTTGAATTTGTTGAGAAACGGGAATGTGATGAAGGCGCAGAATTTGGATTTTAGGATGCGGGCTCTGCACCGATTTATTTGTGAGTGCATCATGCCAACTTCTCATTATAATGATGTGCATTGGAGGAGAGCGTTGTTGATGAACGTGGTGTTGACCAGTCAAAATTTCAATACTGGATTGGCAATGTCCATGGAAATTGTGAACACATATAAGACGATGGGGCGGTGCAATTTCAATTTTCCGCTATTGATCTTTGGGTTGATTGAGAGGGCAGGAGTTAATTTTACTCGTCCACGCATTGTGAGGGATATAGTATCAACGGGGATGTCTGTAAGTAAGAGGTCCCTCACAAAAAAGGGACATGCCCAGCAGCATCAAGGAGAGGGTTCTTCTAGAGGAAGGAGAGAGAGAGAGAGAAGTAGAGGAGGAAATGGAGGAATAACAGTTCACTCCTACTGAGGCCACGTATTATGTGGCAGGCCATGTGGATTCATTGTCGGATGAGATTGGGCAGCTACGTGGACAATATGGTATGTTTGATCAGAGATTAGCTGGCATGGAAGAGAGTCAGAGACAACTGCAGTCTCTGGTTACTGAGGATTTTTACGCTGCAAGTATGTGGAGGCAGCGTATGGAAGATGCTCAGACTGAGATGTTTCATGAGATGAGGGACAGGCTTCCTCCCCCTCCATTGCCTCAGCATATTCCATACCGTCCGCCTCAGTATCGTGATCCACAACAGATGATGGGATGGCCTTCTTGGCAAGAGCAGCAGCAAGAACAGCAACAACAACAACAGCAGCAGCAGCACAGCGCAGGATCGAGCGGGAGTGGCTCAGTTGGTCCTTGGGACCAGTTTTGGTGGTGATTTTGGCTGGAGGTACCCCTATCCCTTATTTTATTTTGTTGCATTAGGGACAATGCATGCTTTAAGTTTGGGGGTGTGGGGTATTTGACTGTTTGCTTGATTCATCATGTTAGTTAGGATTTATTGCTTTTGTAGGTAGGATTTCAATGTTTATTGGAAAAAAAAATTGAAAAAAAATAGTTAGCTATGTCCTTTCTTGTATATATAGTCGTTAACATTCTTGGTGTTCCCCATAATTGCATGCGATTTGTTGTGACCGCTAAGGAGGATAATAGGGTGTGATAATTTGTATATGCAAGTTTTGGTATATTTTTGATTAATTGTGGTACATTACTTAAGAGTTATGATTGTGTCCTAAATCTCTTAAGTGCAGTTTAGTGTACTCTTGTTAATAATCTCTTTGTTGATACTTTTGGTTCTTTTTATAAAGTTTATAGTACACCATCATCTTTTAAGTTAGTGAATTTGTTTATCAAATAGCAACATTATGCAAATCATAAGATGAGTATTCCTTAGATGTGAATGGAATTAGACCCCCCCTTGTTTTCTTGAAAAAAAAATGAAAGGGGAATGAGAGCAATGGCAATTCAATTTATACTCGGTGAAACCTCCAGACGTGTAGATTAATTGGTTAGGGATTATTCTAGCTTAACCAGAATTCTGGGTATGCAGTAGCGTTATGGAGGAAGAGCTTTACCGCCGCAATGGTCCGTACCAAGCTCGATACCGAAGTGGCTAACTCTCAAACCTTTAAATAAATATTCTTAAAGTAGCTCGGGGCACGGCGTTCGCTGCGATGATGCTTCCTTGCCAAATAGGGGTATAAAATAATAAATCTCTACCTATTATTAGGGACATGGAGTTCGCGGCTACAGTGTTCCCTACTTGAACGGTAGAAGATTTCAAAATGTGCTTAAATAATCAAGTTTGGGGGGATGTAAGTGGTTGTTAAATTGTGAAAATTCATGGGAGTATTCATGCTTTGTTTTTAAAAAAGTGTTGTTGTTTGATAGATAAAGTCAATAAAATAAAAGATGGTTGGTGTACTTAGCTTTATAAAAATGGATTTTGGTTGAGAGTAAAGAGAGAGATGATAGTACATATAGAGATTTATGGTGTAATTATAATGGTTAAGTAAGATACCACAATTAATGGAAAATATATGGATACTTGCATAGTGGAAAGTATTATCCTGCGGTTGATGGTAATTCGTGATTTATGCAATTGTGAAACAGTCAAGAATGTGGGGACATAGTTAATTATCGGGTAGAGTAATTTGTTTTTAGCTTTGTGTCAGTTTAGTTTTATATTATTTATAGTTTATTTTAGTGTTTGCTCGAGGACTAGCAAATGTTTAAGTTTGGGGGTATTTGATGACTGAGTTTTACACTCATCCATTGAATACTTTATGAACTTATACTTAGCTTAATCCTTGAGTTTTGTGTGTTTTAATGGATGTTTTAGTGTTTTTTAGTTTTCAGTGGTTCAATTGAAGAGTTGAGGAAATTGGAAGCATTTTGTGAATAAATCAAGGGTCAAAATGGAACGTTGCAATTGTGGGACGGACCGAATTCAAATGGGTACTAAGCATTACAAGGCAGGTTGGCAGGTCAATGAAGCTAGGAGCTGGGCCAATGGAGATGACTTGGCTTAAGGATTGCAAGGATGGGCCCAAGGATGAAGAAGTTGGGCCAAGGCAAGGGAGGAAAATGGCCACATATTTCTGTTGATGTGGGCGGTCGCTCAGGTTTCTTGGGAGGCCGCGCATGAGGAGTTTTTTTGAAAGCCAAATCTTTCTGTCGATATGGGCGACCTCTGAGGATTGATATGGGCGACCGCCCAAGTGGCGATTTGCGGACGGATCCAAGGCGGATTGGAACGGACGTGGGTTAGTTTGGGCCTATTAATGGTGACTGTTCATGGTTTTAACAGAGGATAATTACAGCCGGGGGTTTTTGGAAAAGACAATATATATATTTTCAAACAGAATCTCTATTTTTTTTATCACTTATCAGCTTTTTATTATTTTCCTCTCTTCAATTTTTCTTGGTGTTTTTGCCTGTAATGGATAGCTAAAACCCTAGTTCTTGGGATTGGAGGTAACAATTTATGCTTTGAGTTTTATTTTTCATCATTATCAGTGTATGACTTGGGATTATCAAGTAGCTTTTCAATGGAATTTTAGAATATCTATGTTGAATGCATATTTGTTCTTGAATAATCTAGAATTTCAATTGTGAATCGCCAAATTCACAATTGTAATTAGTCTTTGCTTGATAATTACAATTTGTTGAATCCCCGCCAAAAGATTCATAAGAATTGTGGTTTGTTTTTTTGTTCTTAAGTTCTAAATGGGTTTCTAATTAATCTATGAACGGGTCAAGGGAATAGATTAATTGGGAACACTTGATTGCAAATCACCCGCCTAAGTGTCCCAATCATAATTTTGTAAGAACAAAACCCCAAGTATACTTTGATTGATGATTATTGGAATTTGATGCATAATTGTGAACCCAATCCCGAGAATTCCATTCCATTTTATTGTTAAAATCTCTTCTATCAAATTTAGTATTTCTTCAAAAGCATTAGTTTTGAAAACAACAAATTCTTCACTTTATAAAAATCTTTTTCATAGCAATAATTTTACATACTTTAAATTCGTGTCTCGGTGGTTCGACCCTACTTACCCTATCTACAAATCAATTGTAGGTAGTTTGAGTTGGAATTTATTTTTGACGCAATTCGACACTCGTCAATACCAAAGTCCAAGGTTAGTGATTCCAGATAAATAGCGGATTATACGCTTGACTGCAATTAAATGTGCTTTTCTAGGATCTGCTTGATAGCGTGCACATACACAGACACTAAACATGATATCTGGCCTACTAGCAGTTAAATAAAGTAATGAGCCAATTATACCTCGATATAGGGTTTGATCAACCTTCTTACCTTTTAGATCCTTATCTAGCTTATTGCCGGTGGCCATAGAAGTATTATATGCTTTTGCATTTTCTAGTCCAAACTTCTTTATCAACTCCTTGGTGTATTTGGCTTGGCTGAGGAAAATAAAGAATGTTAATTCTCCCATCATGCTCATCTTAAACTTGCTTTTCATTAGCTTCTCAAAACGCTTACAAAGCAACTCATTAGTAGAACCAAAAATGATATCATCAACATATATTTGAACAAGTAAGGAATGATCATTGTATTTGGCAATAAAAAGAGTTGTATCAATTTTATCGCGTTTAAAGCCTTTTTCTAGTAAAAATTTAGATAGAGTCTCATACCATGCCTTTGGAGCTTGCTTAAGTCCATACAAAGCTTTCTGGAGTTTGTAAACATGATTGGGAAATTTGGAGTCTTCAAATCCAGGTGGTTAGGCAACATACACGGTCTCTTGCAATTCACCGTTGAGGAAAGCACTCTTCACGTCCATTTGATATAACTTGAAATGCTTGAAAAAGGCGTAGGCTAAGAAGATTCCGATAGCTTCCAATCTTGCAACTGGAGCGAAGGTTTCATCATAATCAATTCCTTTTTCTTGCCTATATCCTTGTGCAACCAACCTTGCTTTATTCCTTGTGATACTTCTATTCTCGTCCATCTTATTCCTAAACACCCACTTAGTTCCTATCACTCCTTGATCCTGAGGTCTAGGCACCAGTGTCCAGACCTTGCATCTTTCAAACTGGTTGAGTTCTTCTTGCATTGCAATGACCCAACTAGAATCTTGGAGTGCTTCATCAATCTTTTTGGGTTCAATTTGAGATAACAAGGAAGTATGCTCATCATAGTTCGATCTCCTTGTTTGAACACTGGAAAACAGATCACCAATCACATTAGAGAGAGGGTGACTACTGACTTCACGAACCTCCGGGGGTAATTCTGATTGGACTGAGGTTTGCTGAAGATCTTCAATTGGAACATCATTAGAACTTTCAAGAAACTCATGGAAGGTAAGTTGACAAAGAGGTTCAATAAGCTAGATGGGAGAATTTTCAACAACATCTTCTTCCCTAGCGGTTGCATCTGGAGAATGAACTTCAGGTGCGGTTTGAGGATTTTGGCCTGAGGGAATTTCAGTTGAGGGTGCTGGATGCAGGTGCGGTTTTAGAAGATTCACCTGTTTCATTATGCTCAGCAAAATCATCAGCAACATTTGGAGCCAAATGTGGCTCAAGGAGAGAATGTTCATCGAATGTAACATGGACAGACTCAACTATTTTTAAACTAGTTTTATTAAAAACACAAAAAGCTTTTGAATGTTTAGCATACCCAATAAAAATACCTTCATCGGCATTGACTCCGAATTTACCTCTATTTTCTCTTCCGTTGTAGAGGATAAAGCATTTGCAGCCAAAGATCTTGAAGAAAGCGATGTTGGGAGTTCTTCCTCTCCATAGTTCATATGGATTCTTGTTGTAGGTCTTATTGATGAGGGAGCGGTTCTGAGTGATGCATGAAGTGTTGATAGGTTCAGCCCAGAAATACTGAGGCAGCTTGGCTTCAGATATCATTGTCTTTCCAGCCTCAATCAATGTCCTGTTCATCCTTTCCATAACCCCATTTTGTTGTGGAACACCAGCAATTGAGAAATTGTGATCAATCCCATGGTCATCACAATACTGAGCAACACCGTTGTTCTTGAATTCTGTTCCATTATCTGATCGAATACTAACGATTTCATCTTCTTTTTGAGTTTGGAGCCGTCTAAAGAGGGAGGTTAAGATGTCATAGTAATCGTCCTTAGAAATCATCATCTCAACCCATGTATATCTTGAATAATCATCCACCACCACTTAAGTATATCTACTTCCTCCAATGCTGGCAGTGGTGACGGGTCCAAGCAAATCTATGTGAAGCAGTTGTAAGCATCTTGCTGTTGAGGGTGCGGTCTTGCTGGTGAAAGACGACGCGGTTTGCTTACCAAGTTAACATGCACGACATTTCTTTGGATGGTGGTCAGCCACTTTGGGTAAACCACGAACGAGGTTTTCCCTTCCAATCTTCGCTAGATACTTGAAGTTCAAGTGGCTCAACCGCTTGTGCCATAGTCAACTATTCTCGCTCACATTTTTAGCTACAAAACAGAGATTAGTAATACTACATGCAGAATCTAGATCAATAATGTAAATATTACTCTTACGAATCCCTGTGAGTAGGGTGACTCCGGAAATGCTATTTTTAATAAAGCAATTTGATGACGTGAAGTTGCAAAGCATTCCTTTGTCACAGAATTGAGAAATTGAAAGGAGGTTGTGCTTGAGTCCTTCAACAAGAGAAACCTTCTCAATGGTTAGGTTTCCTCTCCTTATTACACCATACCCAATGGTTTTGCCTTTGTTGTTGTCACCAAAGGTTACAGATGGACCACTTGCTTCAATGACATCTTCAAGTAATGATCTATCTCCAGTCATATGTCTTGAGCAACCACTGTCAAGATACCATTCATTATCCTTGGAGTGACCAGCCATTAAGCAGAGGACCTGAAATGTAAACATTAAGAACGAGGTTCCCCTTTATTCCTTGGGTCCTGAGGTTAGCAACCTTTCACCACCCACACCTGTTTGACAGAAGGAGGTTTACTCTTCCTGGAATTGGGTGTGAACCGCAAAAGGCATTCTGCAGCCTTGTGACCTAAACCATCACACGCAGAGCATTTATAAAAGCTACAAGCATCATGAGGTTTTACTTACTCCTTACTTTTCTTAGGAGTTGCATGCGGTTTGGGAACAGCGGTTTCAGCTTTGACAAAGGTAGGTGTCTTTGGTTTAACCGCGGTTTTTCTAGGAATGCTCCTCTTGCTTTTGAAGGCAGAAGGTGCGGTCGAAGAAGAAGGGCGATCAGCCTTGCAGTTGGCAGCACCACCTATTCCACTAGGAGCGGTTGGAGTAGAGGTGCGGTCAGCTGCATAAGACATTTCATGTACATCTTTACTCTCAGAATCTTTTTCCTTTCATCTGAGAGTTTTTCCTAAACTGTTTCTTTGGGTAGACATAATGGAAGTTAAGTGGAGCCTTTTGTTCCTGTCCTTTACCCTTAGAACCAGCACGCTTCTCCTTAGGAATTTCTTTAGTTAGTTTTAAGATTTCCTCATCCTTTTCACAGTAGGATGCACACTTCTCCTTTTCACCTGTTTGAAATCCCAGACCTTCTGTAATTCCACTGGTCGTTTGGGATTCTAGTATTTGATCCAAGGTGGCATGAGACTTGGTCCACTCATCAATAATCTTCTGGAGATCGTTGATTTGAGTAACCAGATCATCGTTTTTAAGTTGAAGTGCAGCAACCTTAGTTTCAAGGATGCGGTTTTGATCAGCAAGAGGAGACATACTTTTGATTTGGTCCTTAAGATTAGAAATTTCAGACCCCATCACAGTTTTCTCCGTCTTGTACTGAGAAAGTTCATCATGAGCTAATACTAAAGCTTTCTTAACATTAGAGAATTTTTGGATCATCATTTTTGCTTCCTTGAACATCCTTTCATGTTCCATGGGAGAAACTTCTTCCACCACCTTTTTCAAAATTTTCTTCTTTAGAATTGCTTTTGAAGGTGGAGCATTTGTAGGGGGAAAATGGGACGCGAATATGAACTACTCTCTATTTTAATGCTTGGAGTAAGTTTGATATCGGTATCCAATTTAAAATTTGGAATTTTTATAGAAACCTCTTCATCCTCCATATCTAGCGACTCGATTGACTCAGTATCTGACTCATCGGAAGCATCTGCAACTAAGTAGAACTTAACCTCTTCAGTTTATTCATCACTTCCATCATCAGAGTCTGTTTCAGTCCAAGTTGCTAATTCCTTAGAATTCTCTTCCTCCTCAGCAACCATTCCCTTGCGATGAGAAAATTTCGCAGGAGAGGTTTTCTTTTTCATGTATTCAAACTTGGCTGTGGACACTCAGATGCAAAGTGACCAGGTTTTCTACAGTTGTAGCAAACTAGATCACCCTTTTTCTTTGTGTCAGCAGCCTTGGAAAAAGTTGCTGGAGGTTTGCCTTTAGAAAAATATTTTGTGAAAGCTTTTGAGGTTTTTTTAAATTTGTGAAATCTTTTCACAAACATTGCAAAATCATCATCATCCATTTCGATGAGTGATGAGGTTGATATGGAAGGATCAACGGTTTGATTGGATGTGGTTGGTTTCTCCTCATTTTTCACGATGGACATGGAAAGCGATTTGGTTTTCCCTTCAATCTCTTCAATATGATTTAATTTAAGCTCATAGACTCTAAGATTTGCATACAAGTTTCTTAACGACCAAGTATTCAAAACTTTGGAGTCTTCTAGAGAGGTTGCTTTATTTGCCCATCTAGAACCTAAAGCAGCTAGGAAAGTCATATTGATTTCCTTATCAGTTAAAGTCTTGCCAAGAGATCTACATGCATTAACTACCTCAATATAGCGGTCATAGGTCTGACGCAAGGTTTCATTGGATTTCCTGTTGAAGTTGTTGTAAGATCTTTCAACATCATATAATTTGTTCTCCTTGCACTCGTCATCACCTTCGAGGTAGCTCTCTATGGCATCCCACATCTGCTTTGCGGTTTTCAGATACATCACTTTTTGAAGGGTTAAAATGAGTAGGGTTCCAGAAATGATGTGCCTCGCCTTGCTGTCCAAGGCAGCTAATCTCTTCTCTTCATCTGACCACTCGCCTTTTGGCTTTTTCACTTCTGGAATTTCTGCACTGGTGGCTGGATTGGTGTTGGCCTTCATGGGAACAAACGGGACATTGATCACGCATTCCACCAGCATCTCATCAATAGTCTCCAAATGAATAAGCATTCGACACTTCCAGATGTCGAAGTGGTCTTCATCCAAAATTGGAATGTGTGAAAAGTTAACAGTTGTCATTGTCTTTGAGTTTGCCATATCGAATCGGCACACAAGCTGTTAAGCTTGAAAAACAGTGGATTTATAAATGTGTTTAGTTATGATACCACTTGTTGGTCCCAAAGGTGGTAACAAGGGTGAAAAACAGCTAGAGGGGGGGTGAATAGCTGTTACAAATTTTTTGCCCTCTTTTGAAAACTGAACCTCTAGGCTTACAAAACCGCTTGCAGTTAATAAGATACTGCAAGTAGAGTTGTAAAATGCACAGCGGAATATTAAAGTTATTAAGCAGTTTTAGAGGTGCGGTTTTGCAATGCGGTTTTCAGTGCGGTTCTTAAAACTGAAAAGTGAGATTATGACAATAGTTAACTGCAAACACAATTCTCAATCATGGATAACTAAAATTAAGATCAAATAGAGATAGAGATAAACAATTAGTAAGAACAGTAAATAAAAATGCAGAAAGATAAGAACACAATATTTGGAGTGGTTCAATCGATAAACGATCTACGTCCACTACCAAGATGGTTAGTCTTGGATTTTCTAAGAGTTAGATTTTATATTGAGTATGAGAGAGATTACAAGTTACAAAGTATTCAAACTCAGATCTAAAATCTATTCTATGAAGATCAAATCCTAGACTATAACCGGTGTATCTCAAATGAATAATCTATGTGATTAAACAAGTGAGGTGTGTGTGTGTGTAAGCAAGATCAAGGCTCTTTAAATCTATGAGATGGAGAGCACAATGATTCTTGATGTGTATAAGGCTTGATTTCTGGGCTGGGATATATTTCTTGAAGTAGAAGATGAAGATTCAAAAGAGTAAGAATTTTCTGGGCAGAACTTCAACTTCATATGAACTCACAGCAATTCAATTTCTTAAGCAATCTTCAAGTGGTGAAGATTAGGGGTATTTATACCCAAGCACCAAGGATATAGCCGTTGGACACAACTGTAGCAAGTACTATACTGGTGCTTTCTGATTGGTCCACAATATCCACTTTTGTCCTTTGGTACAGCAGTTGCAGGTAAAGTTGATCAGGCCTCAGCTGCAATTAAGGTAGTTAGGACACCTGTCACCTTTTTATGATCCTTGCAGATCTTCTCTGACATTGAATCACGTGACAAGATTTGGTGGTTGAATTTTGATATTGCTGACGAGGATTCCAACGGTCAAATGTGGTTCACTTCAAGTCTTCAATCATTGGATGCGGTCTGGTGTGAAGCGGTTGAACATGTGCGGTTTCACCAGTGGAGGTTTCATCAGTGCAGTTGAGATATTGGAACTGCATTACAAATGCGGTTCACTTCTAGGCGGTTTCACTGAGATTGTAAAGAGCGGTTTCAGACAAAGGAATTTACAAAGCAGTTGCTAGGAACGGTTTGCTTCGTGCGGTTTGATGAAGTGGTCTGAACCTCTTGAACTGCAACCTCATATCCAATGAGTCTTGTGCCAGTCTTCAAGCCTAATTTGTCCTATTCTATAAAATGGACTTAGCTAAAAAATTGAAGTCTAAGCTTCATTACATATGGGCCTAAAGTCCTTAAAATAGAGAGGAGGTTATGGTATCAATCAAATCTTAAGCTAATCTAGGAGGGTTAAAATATGCATACCAACACCCCTCTTAGCTTGATGGGAAGGAGTTGATCCCCCTTGGTACTCAGCAGGAGTTGATGACGAGTGGCCTCATCTTTTCTATTAGAGAGAGCTGATGTCTTGGCCAATCGTCTCCTCCTCTTGATCAATTCTTTGGGATCAACATCTTCCAGGGAGGCCATCTCTGCTTCTTGCTTTGGGGTCAGGTCTGAAAATACGAGGAAGAGAGGGTTAAGTTACGACATGGATAAAACAAACATCAATTGACAAGTATCAATGACAAGGAAAGAGTAATTACATCCTACGACGTCCGTTTTCCTAAGGCATTGGTCCTTCGGGTCAAGCTTGCATTGTTCACAATCAGCATGAAATACCAGACCTGGATGGGTCCTCTAGTCACTGAACCGTCTCCCCCTCTTGATGGGTACGAGAGGTACTATGCCATCCCTCGGTCCCGGCATTAGTCTAGCTTGGACGTAGTAACGGTAATAAGCCTCCAAGGCAGCCCAATCAAGGAGACCAACTTCAGCAAATGTGAGAAGACGTTTTATCAAGTCTTTGGACCACTCAACTCGTAGTACTTCCTTAGAAACAACAGGCACATCAGAAGGAGAGGGGAACTCCCATCCTTGTCGGCTTTCTACTCTAATTACATGATTCTCCCAACCCCCTACCTTGCTAGACATGGGAAGAATGATCTTCGGCTTCTTAGGATCACTCCTTATGACTATAAGCTTAGTGTCTTTGATATAGTTGATAGTGAAGAAATGACGGAAGGCAGTTTGGGTAGGCTCGTAACCTAAGCTACGGCACAAGACAATGAAACCGACGAGGACCCTAGTCCCGTTGGCTCCCAACATAGCCGGGATAGCTCTCATATCACCCAGAAACTCGTTAATAAAGGGATCCAAAGGGAGATGAAGTCTCTGTTGAAAATGTTTGAAATAAAAGTGGACATGGTTGTCGTTATAATAAAACCTGTACTCCTCTTCATCGTTTTCAAAAGTGGGATGACCGATATAAGTTAACCTATACTCGTTCCTATCCACCCCGTACTTCGAGTATAATTCCTCAACATGGGATCCCCGGCCTTAACTGGTTTGGCTCGGGGACGAGTAGCTCTTCCTCGGCCACCTTTTGCATCTACTTGTTCGCCATCAACGAAGGCGTCAATAATCTTGGTAGATGTGGTGGCCTCGTCCCCTCTTCCCGTCTATTCTGCAAAAGGCTGAGGAGCAAAAATTAAGTACACCTTCCCAAGCTGATATTAAGACGCGAAAGAGGGATGCCCCTCCTCGTCATTACAGTAAGGCCGAGGAGGGAGCCTTACCACTCAGATGAAGACGAGCAAGGTGATCTGAAGGCGGGTCGAACAAATTGATGTGCTCAATTATCTCGGCTCTACTCTCAAACAAGATTATACTGGGGGATAACGAGTCAACTCGGTCTATCCTCGTCTTGTCCGGGTACTGGATGTAGATTCTCGTACGTCCGTACTTCATCAACATTTCTCCGACCTCCGCCAAGGTCACCAACAACCTTGGCCCTCTCTCTCTCTCCGGTAAACCCTTAAATTGCCTTTGTGGTACTCATAACGGAATCGAGGGGTATGGTCCCAAGAACGAGCCATTTCTAAGGGGGAACGAAGGGTCAAATGGAAGTTCAAACAGATTCAGGAAAGTCAAAATTTCACGAAAAAGTTTTAAGGGTCAACAATGGCGGATTCGAAATCAAGATCCTACCAAAACCCTAGAAATCGTAAAGTTAAACACAGAAATCAAAAGGGATAAGCGAGTATACCTGTTTCTATCGAAGATGGTCGGAATCGAACAAGGAAATCAACTTCGCCGGGAAAAGCGAACGTCGCCGGTGATTCTGGGCTTCGAAGGTTCAAGAACAAGAAGGTTTTTTAAATCTCCTAGTATTCGCTCTCAAATTTTAAAGCTTGTAAAAGTTGAAATTGAGAAGGGTTTTTGTTTTTATAACCCTCACAACCGGGTCAAACCCAGAAGCTAAATGGGTATGGCGCCCCCAACATTAAATGCATTGGGCAACTTTCAAGACGTGTAAGAACATTATGGGATGTGCTCATCATTGTACCATTAACCGGGGGATAATGGAACGACACATTTGAAGCGACATTGACACGTGGCAACCTGTTCGTAATCTCATAAGCCGAGGACGAGATGACTTTCTCCTCATCCTAAGCCGAGCTAGAAAGTCGGGGGCCACTGAACAGTGTAAACCGAGATACGAACATGGGCTTGTCCGAGTCAGGCCCAAGTGGATTGGGCCATAAATATAATCCATCTCAAGTTACAACATGGGCCTCTCGTACATCCATCTCGGCATCAACAAGGCTGACCAAGGCCCAACAAGCAAATATAAATGCCCAACTATAAGGGCCGAGGATACTTCCCTCATAGGCCAAGATCGCCTCCCTTGAGGACGAGGTGCCTCCCTCAGCTATGATGTTGTCATAACGGGCTCCCCATGTTTCTCATTCCTTACCCGGCTCATCATGGACCGAGATGGCCATGTATGATGAGGAGAGGAAAGTTTGTACCTCGGCATATCTTCATATGATGAGGAGACAAATTCATTTATCTCAGCCTATCTTCATATCGGCATATCATCATATGACGAGGAAAGGAATTCATTCATCTCGGCATACCTGCACACGACGAGATAAGGAATTCAGTCATCTCGGCTTTCCAGCAAGCAGTCGTAGCAATATTCAAACAAGGATTAAGCAGTTAAAATCTTATCATAATTGTACCCACCCCCTACATTAATTCAAATCAACTAAGGACTCTCTAACAGATATAATCCTCTTAGGATTATACCTTATCTCTTTAGAGTCCTAGTTCAACATGGATTCTGTCAATCCATCGCTATAAATACAAGCCATAATTTCCATATTCTGGTACGTTACTTTTATAATCCGAAACTCTGTCAAATTAGTTTCTCTCTCTACAAACCGTGAACTTACTCTCACGCCGGAGGGCCTTCGCCGGTGAAGCCCCGGCTTAGTTTATATGTTTTGTATTATTTTCAGGCAAAGCAATCGCCGGAGCATAACCGATTGCTTGGATTTGGACTGATTCGACATTTTGGCATCATTAAAAACTAACCAATGTACTTGAGAAGCAAATTCAACAATAAACCAACATCTACATTAATCAATTAGTCAAATCAAAATCAAATACATTTAACACAAATGGTTCCCGATTTACAAGCAATCAACACAACTTTTTGACCCAAACACACTACATAATTAATTAAAATAAAACCAAACACATGCAAAAAAAAAAACTCCAGATATGGCGATGATGAGTTGTTTGTGTTTAGGAGAAGACGGAGATGGGATTAACAATTTGGCCGGAGGGGAGTCGCCGGAGAGAGTCAACGGTGACTCGATCTTGCCGACGATCAGGTAGTTTGTGGTAACGGAAGAGATGGTACAATGGAGATTTACTAGTTGTTGTTGCAAGCTATTATGGAGGACCACTAGAGAAGATAGGAACCGCCAAATTTATGAGGACCAAAAAAGATAGATAGCCAGAGGAGAAGACTTAAGAAGGTTTGTTGGGCCAAGCGTGAACTTGCAAACGGCGCGAGGTAGTGATAGTCGGCCAAAGGGGAAGAGGAGGGAGGATGGAGAGAATGGAAATTCCGAGTTTACATTTATTCACTAAATTAACAGAGTGCATTAGGGAAATAAATATTCTTCACGTGAATTTGAGGGCAATAAATGAAATGACTTGTCCTCATAGAAGTTGATTTTATTTCTAGGGGTGTATGGGGAATATTTCCTTATTATTAATTTATTATGGGGGGAAATTACTCTCAAAAGTAGAAATGTAAGCGTTTCTTTTAAATTCCGATTTGAGACGGATCTGAATCAAATAAATACACAGCTTGGTTCGATTTCCAATCATGAATGGTTCGGTTTAGTCTCAAAAAATTATCAAACTACATGATTTGGGTTGGTTTGTGGTTTTACCCTCTCAGGTCAAACCAACCCGAATCAAACCAAATCGCGGTTTCAGACCTCGAGACTAAATTGAAAGACCAAACTGCCAAAGCAAACCACAAAACATCAGATCAAACCACTAGACTGAACCAAATCGAACCACTAGACTACACCATACCGCATATATTAACCATATATTTTATAATATCTAGCGTTAGATAAATAAAAAACCTACATTAAATCAGACTTATCTTAACCCCTTTTATCAAATAAAGCAATATACTCTTTAGTGTCTAAAGATACAATGCACTTTCATTCAGAAAAAAATTCAAATTGTGCAATTTCAAAATAAAAAATGATGAAGTTATCAAAAGTCAATATTTTGGGGTTATTACCCATTAAATAAAATAACACTCGTAAACACCATCTTAATCGGACCATCGTCCAACTCCATCCATCCTCCATTTGCCTTTCTCCATTACCATTGTTCACCATATCCATCACCACCGTCCTCCCAAACACAATTTCACGAATCCAGTACCCACTACAAAATTTTAATTTCACAAATCCAACAACAATTACAGTTATTTACCCAAACCCAACTTCCAATTTCAGAAAAAATTAGAAATACATTAGAGCATGCACAATGGTGAGCGAATTTTCGCTCACCAAGTGAAAACTGGTGAGCGAAAGTTCGCTCAACTGCTGCAATGGTGAGTGAATATTTGCTCAGACCCCTGAGCGAAACTGTTTCGCTCAAAGTTTGAGCGAAACCGTGAGCGAAAATGTGTGCGAACCCAAAATAGATTAAAAGTTTATTTTTTAATTTTTGATTTACCCCAAATGACGTCGTTTATGTAATATATCAAAAAAAAATCATAATTTTTTTCGCCTATAAATAGAGCCTAATATTGTATAGGTTATTCACATATCTTCTTCCCTACTTTCTCTCTTTAAGCTTAAGTTAAAAAAAAAACTTTTTGAGTTTTTGATTATGGATAATTACGGAACAATTCCGGAAATGATTCTAATCAAGCTTGGCTCGAAGAAATGTTGCTTTCTTTAATTATCGTAGTGTGGTGTTCTTTGTTACATATTGTGTTTTGTCAAATCAAATGAATGGCATTTATAGTCTAGTTGGTCAATAAATGAATGGCATCAGGAAGCTGGTTATTATCATTGAATCTAATTCTTTTGTCCACACATATTGTATAGTCTAATCAATTTAAAAAAAAAAATTGGATACTAATATACCAATAAATGAAAAAACTATGAGCAAGTTCACATGCGTAGTGTATGATTTGACACGGTCAGCTTTAATTTCAACTCATCTCCATTATTTGTCAAGAATCAGGAATCCAATAAATTATAGTTATTAAAGTTGATTTGTCATATCCAACTTTCACCCGTTAAGAATCCAATATTTATAGAAGCTCCATCAGTATTGTAACACACATTTAAGCTCAACACTTCCAAATATCACTCATCATTAAAAATGTCTTGTAGTTATTCTGTTCCAAGAAACAACTCATCATCCAACTCTTCATCTAACTCTTTAGATGAAGATAATATGATGACTAACAATTATAATGAAGTTTGTGCTTTGGCTAGTTATGTCAGTCAAAATTTGGTGCCAGAACTTATGCAACCACTACCCACTCCTCATTGTCGTATCCGCATTGAGCGTCATCATGAGGAAGGTCATGTAATGCTCTTTAGTCTATACTTTGCTCCCAAGCCAATGTACCCCCCCCCCCAAAAAAAATATTCAGACGTAGATTTCGAATGGACAGACATGTTTTTCTTCGTTTGGTTGCAGAAGCGGAGCAATGTAATGAACATTTTCAACAAAAGCCTGACACAACGGGGAGGATGGGCTTGTCTACTTTACAAAAGTGCACTGCTGCAATGCGTATGCTAGCATACGGAATGGCATCAGACGCTGTTGATGAGTACTTACAGCTCGGTGCATCTTCTGCACGAATGGCACTTGAAAATTTTTGTGACATAGTCATTAGTCAATTTGGAAATTATTATTTGAGGAGGCCTAATCGATCAGACTTGGAAAGAATACTTCGCATAGGTTCAGAACGTGGATTTCCAGGCATGCTAGAAAGTATTGACTGCATGCACTGGGAATGGAAAAATTGTCCTTCCGCCTGGAAAGGGCAATATCAAGGTCGTAGTGAAAAAGCATCCCTGGTTTTAGAAGTCGTTGCCTCACATAATCTATGGATTTGACATTCTTTCTTTGGTATTCCTGGCTCATTGAATGATATCAATGTCTTGCACCGATCTCCGGTGTTTGATGACCTTTTAAATGGTGTGGCGTCGCATGTTAGCTTCAAAGTGAATGGCAATCAATACAACACAGGATATTATCTCACTGATGGCATCTATCCACAATGGGCTACATTCATCAATTCAATTCCCCTTCCCACAGCGGACAAACACAAATTATTTTCAAAAAGACAAGAGGCATGCAGAAAAGATGTAGAGCGTGCCTTTGGGGTGCTTCAAGCTCGATTTGCAATACTTCGTAAACTGTCACTTGCCTGGAGTGAGGTAGTTCTTGGCAAGATAATGACAACTTGCATCATATTGCATAATATGATTGCTGAAGATGAATGAGATCGATATAGAAATTATGATGATGCGAGTGAGTTCTAGGCGGATAAACCCAAAAATAAGGGGAAGGAAAAAAAAGTCCACTCGAATTGATCAAGATGATGCTTTCACGTACACAACCGAAAATTCACATGTTGGAAATAGTATCACCGAATACATAGCACGCAAACGAGATCTCCAAAATAAAACTGCACACTTGGCTCTCAAAGCAGATTTGATTGAGCATATTTATGAGATCAACAACTCTTAATATTATATGTATCATTTTATCTACTATTGTCATACTTTATTTTCGTATTAAAGTTCTGTGTTAAGTTATTAATTTTATGTATTTAATATTTTAAATATTAAATTGATGTTTATTTATCAGTGTTTTATATAAAAAAAATGCAATTACAATAAAATATTATTTTAAAACAAAATAAATTTTTTAATGTGAAATAATAAAAAAAAACTAATTTATATCACTAATTTATAAAATAAAATAAATATTTTATTTATTAATTGTAAAAATTTGAGCAAAAATTTCGCTCACCACTGCACTGCACTGCACTGCATGATATCAGTTTCTATGAACGAAAATTTGCTCAAACACCAGTTTCACTCGTCCGGTTGTGCATGCTCTTAAGCATGCTTTCAAACAAAATCCAATACACGCTGATTGAGTTGCCGAAAATTCCAGAACACCAGTTATTAAATCAAAAAATCATGTGAACTAAAGAAACTGAGTGACATTGAAAACCATTTCAAAATCCAAATATTCAAAAAATCAACACAAAATTATAGAAATCTATATGAAACAGAGATGAAGGGGAGAGGGATGCGACCGTCCAGACGAGAATTTCTTTCTCTCTCTTGTTCTTTGATAGTTTTGGAGGCTTATTTTTGGTTGTTGATGATATATGTAGAAAAAAATTGAGTTGAAATGCTTGATTTGGAAAAGCTGATGTTATTGGGCTGAAGGGATAGAAGAGTGGAGAAGAAAACCGAGTAGAACTACGCTGTCAGAGTTGGGTGAATGCAGAAAAGAAGATCAACGACGGAGAGGGTGGTATGGGGGGAGGGTGACGATGGCGGAGGGGTCAATGACAGATGGAAAAGAGGTCGTGTAAGAGTGCTAGAAACAGGGGCGATTGAGGGGAGGTTGTTAGAACATGGATTAATTAATATGTGTCATTTAATTCCATGTGTTATAATCATTTAAATAATATTAAAGTATAGACAAAATATGTAGAATTCCATTAGGTATAAGACTACCATTAAATGATGGGCATAATGGTAATATCTTATACATCAATAGGTGTAGTCTCTAAATGAAGTGCCCCTTGGATTCCTTTATAAAGGCCTTTCCATCAGCCTATGAAACCACCAGTTTTACATTCTCATTCATTCCAAAAATTTTCCTAAGTACTTGAAGACTAAAGAGAATAAGGGCACTCATCATTTAGAAGATCTACTCTTCCCTACTTTGAAGACTATCTTCATACTTGCTCCTTTCTACTCAAGAACAAGACTAAGAACATTATCATGGAATCACAAGGTATACGCTTTCGTCTTCATCTTCTTCTCTTATTAATCTAGTTATGAGACGGTTCATGTTTAATGGATCATTTTGTTCCAACAATTGGTATCAGAGCCTACTCATATACTAGATTGAGTTTGAAATTATTATAGATCCTTATGCTTTAATTTATTTCATATTTGTAATCCTTGTGTGATTTTATTTGGTTTTGTTCTTGTTCATGATACTCATCTTGTCTAAGAGTATCATATTCATAACTTCATTCTATTTCTGATTTTTTGGTTTTACTCAAAAGGCTTTCAACCCTTAATGTAAGATTATCCCATTTTTTGAACATAGCCACCATCCTTGGATGCGTTGTGAGTTTGTTCATATGCATAGCCACGCATTTTTTAAATGTGTTGTGAGTATGCGGATCTACTTACTTTGGTTGAAAATTAAGTCACCATTAAATTAAGAACTTCATTCAATTTCTGGAAATAATGGTAAAATCAAGAGGCACAATGGTTCATTGAAAATTGGGTGTTATGGCTCGATGTCCTGGCAAAGGGCCCGGCGCCTCCCGCGGTATGGTATGGAAATTTGGACCATAATTGTTCATAAAAGGGTGTAAAGAATGGTGACTTTTCGTCAAATCTGGGCAGTGGGCAGCTTGGGCGGTCGCCCACCTTGATCTGAGCGGCCGCCCATGTGTACAGCGGCTTGGCCTTCAAACGTAAATCTCACTTGGGCGGTCGCCCACCTTGCCCTGTGCGGCCGCCCATGTGTACAGAAGCTTCAATATTTGTAGAATTGCAGCTTGGGCGGTCGCCCACCTTTACCTGTGCGGCCGCCCATGTGTACAGTGGCTTCAATATTTGTGGAATTGCAGCTTGGGCGGTCGCCCACTTTCCCCCTCTTATGAAGTCATTTCCCTTTTGGTCTTTTGTGATAATTCGTTAATAAATTATAATATCTGGACACTAGTCGCTCTTCGGTGGTTCTTAGAGTTGTCAAACTTTAAGAATGGACGGGTAGAACAAAAGGATATTGTCTTTTATTAATAAATTTCGTTTGTTTCTTTACCATTTTAAAGTTTCAGAAATTACCTTAAGGCCTTATGTTTCCAATTAATTATATCCTTTATATTTTGAACGAAATTAACATGCTTGTTTCCCAAAGGAGACCTTGTTGATCAAATTCAAACTTGTTAAAAGATGAATGTAAATATTGATCTGTGATAACATGCTTGTTTCCCAAAGGAGACCTTGTTGTTGACTAAGTATTTGCATTCATAAGGTAATAATTAAATTAAACTTTAGGTCATTTTAAATACTTTGAACCATCCCAAAGGAAGGCGGGTATTTAAAGTGAATTGTTTATATTTTTTATTACCAGGTAACTAGTACCTTAAACTTTAGGACATTTTTTGTACTTGAACCGGCTCAAAGGAAGGCAAGTACTTAAAATGTGTTGTTTAAGCTATTTGTTTACCCTAAGATAAATCAAATTGTGAGTCAATTCGCAATCCAAAGATTAGTCTTGATGTTATATTGATTATCTTTTATTTTTATGGGATTCATTGATATAATTAATCACTTTATTCATTATGTAGTTTCTTATATATGTTTTATGTTTCATCTTGTTCTTTTCCTTCAGATTTGATTAATGCTTCATCCGTAACTACTGCTATAAATGATGTACCTTTGATTACTGGGACTAAACTTAAAACTTGAAAAAATAATATAACGATGATCTTAGGCAATATGGACATCGATCACGCATTAGAGGAATCAAGTCCCGCTGCTCTCACTAAAGGAAATACCGTTATAGAACGGAAAAATGTTGAGCAATGGGAACGGTCCAATCGTGTGAGTCTAATGATCATGGAAAATGCATTTTCAAAGAGATTTTTGGACAATGTCTCTGAAATCGAAAATGCTGAGTTTTTCTTTGAATTCTTGTGAAAACTTGTTTCCATACGGTACAAGGGTGACGAAAATCTTCGGGAGTACATTATTGAATTATTTCATCTTTCGATCAAACTAAAGGCACTTAAGTTAGAGATTTCGGAAGATTTGCTCGTGCACTTAGTTTTGATCCATCTTCCTCCTCAATTTGGTCCTTTTGAGGTGACCTATAAATGTTGAAAGTACAAGTGGAATATTAATGGATTACTTTCACATATGACATTAGAGGAAGATAGGATGAAATATCTTAAATTAGAAAGTACTCACTCAGCATTTACTTCTTCTCGTGGGATTAAGAGAAGAGGGAAGGAAATTGCGGTCACAAGTAAGAAGCATAAGGGATCATTTAAGGGTCATAAAGTCAAGAAATGCTTCTTCTGAAAGGACCTTACTCGCGTGAAGAACGACTACCATAAGTATCGTGAATGGCGAATTCAGAATGGTATGTCATTTGGTCTTGTTTATACTAAGGCAAATTTGGTTTCAGTTCCTTAATATACATAGTGGTTGTATTTGGTGCAACAACTCACATTAGTTCATGTATGCAGGGTTGCACAGATTCAATCCCGGTGAAGATGAGAAATACATCCATATGGAAGCTGGAAATCCGGTTGAAGTTATAGGCATAGGGACTTTTTAATGACAAGTACTGGCTATTATTTGTTTTAAATAATACATTCATTGTACCATCTTTTGATGGAATTTAATATCTATCACAATTTTGGACAAGGAATGTTACTCTTGTTCTTTTGATAATAATAAATGTGATTTTTATTTTAAATTCCAATCTTGTCGGTACTAGTTCTTTGTCATATATCGATAATCTTAATTTACTTGATACAGACAAGAAAATGAATGAGTCCCATAATAATGAAACCAAAACTAAAAGCACTAAGCAAAAGTTATCAAGTGAAAATTCTTGTATTATATGGCATAGGCATTTGGGTCATATCTCCAAAGGGAGAATTGATAAAGCTTATGTCAGAGGGAATCCTAAAAACAACTTGATACTCCGGATAAAACCTTTTGCATTAAGTGTTTTAAAGAAAAATTTACAAACATTAAAGGAAATAGGATCTTTGAGAGTATCAAACGTCTTGGAACTAATTCATATGGACATTTGTGTATCATTCACTAACCCTTCATGGAATGGTCAACAATATTTCATTACGTTCATGGATGATTACTCTCGTTATAGATACATTATTTTCTTCATGTAAAGTTTCAATCATTGGACGTTTTCAAGTCTTTTAAGGCATAAGAAAGACTATTAAAAAAATTAAATCCGATCATGGTGGTGAAAACTGCGTACGGTATAATGTATTGGGTGAATAACGTCCGGGCCCTTTATACTCGCTATCTTGAAGAGTGTGGGATTGTCCCTCACTACACCATGCCGGGCAAACCTAGCATAGTGTAGTGGAGAGACATAATAGAATCCTTAAGAATATGGTAAGAAGTATGTTTTCTTGTACTTCTTTACCTCACTCATTATAAGAGATGCATTAAAGAACCGCTACTTATATTCTCAATAAAGCTGCTTCAAAGGCTATCGACAAAACTCTGTATGGACGTTAAGGTCGTTGGTAGTTACTTTGTAGGGTATGCTAAGAGATCTAGGGGATATAAATTTTATGACCCGAAAACTAGAACATTTTTCGAGACTGACAATGCTAGGTTCCTTGAGGATGTTGAATTTAGTGGGAGAAATAGTAATGATTTTGAATTTGAAGAGTTAGAGGAACCACTCTATATTCCTCAAACTTTAGTTCCTGTTGAAAATCAAGTAATTACACCTGAAATTCAACAAGAACATACAATTCAAAATAATATAGAGACTCCCGTAAATAACGGACAACATGAGAATGTTGGACATGAGGAAATTCAACAACCTCAATTTGAGGATTAACCAGTGCCCTTAAGAAGATCTATTAGAGCTAGAAGAAATTCTATTCCAGATATTTATGATATGTGTCTTACGGAGAATTAGGACACCTTAGGTTTAGTGGGAGATGATCTAATCACCTTTCATGAAGCCATTAATAGTCCTAATTCTCATAAGTGGATCAATGCCATTAATGAGGAGTTAAAATCAATGAAATACAATGACATTTGGGATCTTGTCCCATTACCTGAAGGTGTAAAATCTATTGGTTATAAATTGATATTTAAAATCAAAAGGGATTAGCAAGGTAATGTGAAAAGATATAAGGCACATCTTGTTGTTAAATAATTTACTAAAAAGGAAGGCATTGATTATAAAGAAACATTTTCTCTGACATCTTCTAAAAACCTCTTTTAGGATCATTATGGCATTAGTGGCACATTATGATCTTGAGCTTCATCAAATGGATAATAAGACAGCTTTTCTCAATGGTGATATTGAGGAAACTATCTATATGAAGAAACCAGAAATGGTGATTGATTCAGATCAAACTAGTCAACTAGTTTGTAAACTTAAGAAATCCATTTACGGGCTTAAGCAAGCATCTCGTCAATGGTATTTAAAATTTAATCAAGTTATTCTTTCATTTGGTTTTGAAACGAATCTTGGTGAAGATTGTGTATACCATAAGTTCAGTGGGAATAGATTTATAATTTTAGTCTTATATGTGAATGATATTTTACTTGCTAGTAATGATAAGGACCTTCTAAAGGAAACTAAGAAATTTCTCTCAAACATATTTGAGATGAAAGATCTTGGTGAAGCTTCTTTTGTATTAGAAATCCAAATACATCGTGATCGTTCACGAGGTATTTTAGGATTATCACAAAAGAGCCACATAGAGAAGGTATTACAAAGGTTTAGCATGCAAGACTGTAAACCACATGACACCCCTGTCTCTAAGGGAGATAAATTCAGTCTAAAGCAATGTCCTAAAATTAATTTTGAATCCAAGTATATGGAAATTATCCCTTATGCACGGGCAGTAGGAAGCTTAATGTATGCGCAAGTCTGTACTCGTCCAGACCTTGCATTTATTATTGGGATGCTTGGTCAATACCAAAGAAATTCGGAAAGAAGAACATTAAGTCGCATCCAAAAGAATGATGAAGTACCTATAAAACATTTAACTACATGCTTATGTATATAAAATCGGATCATTTTGAGATCATTAGGTATTCCAATTCTGTTTTACTAGATGCAAATATGTCGAAAGACATCATATGGTTATGTCTCTTGTTGAAGAGAAATAAGTATAAAAATGAACAAATAGATATACAACTAATAGGATCAAACTCCATATTATTGGATCCATTTTATAAAGCGTAATCTCTTTGTTATTTCACGAGCATGTTGCTCATGTGGGTGTAATAATTTTTTGATAATGCTTAATTCAGTGGGAGTTTGTGTTGTTTTCATTTATTTGTGTTTATTTTGATCTCATTTGGTTAAGTAGAACTAGTTGGAGAATATATATATGCGTTCTTCATATATATTCATTAATATTCCATGCTATATATCTATACTTAATCTATGTCATTTAGTTGGATATATATATATATGATTAATGTGGGTTTAGTTGCGAATCAATTACAACGACTGCCCCTTTAGTCCCTATACTTATTAGACTAATGGACGAGATTATGTTGGATGACAATAAACGTGCACATAAGGGTTGTCATTCATAGTATAAATGATTTAAGGAATTTGTTTAGTAAAAGATACATATTAATATTAATCCAAGTGGGAGATTGTTAGAACATGGATTAATTAATATGTGTCATTTAATTTCATGTGTTATAATCATTTAAATAATGTTAAAGTATAGACAAAATATGTAGAATTCCATTAGGTATAAGACTACCATTAAATGATGGGCATAATGGTAATATCTTATACATCAATAGGTGTAGTCCCTAAATGAAGTGTCCCTTGGATTCCTTTATAAAGGCCTTTCCATCAGCCTATGAAACCACCAGTTTTACATTCTCATTCATTCCAAAAATATTCCTAAATACTTGAAGACTAAAGAGAATACGGGCACTCATCATTTAGAAGATCTACTCTTCCCTACTTTGAAGACTATCTTCATACTTGCTCCTTTCTAATCAAGAACAAGACTAAGAACATTATCATGGAATCACAAGGTACACGCTTTCGTCTTCATCTTCTTCTCTTCTTAATCTAGTTATGAGACGGTTCATGTTTAATGGATCATTTTGTTCCGACAGAGGTGGCATTGGAGGGCAGCGTGTGGAAGGGGAATGAGGTTGGGGACAGGGATGGAAGGGGTGGGGGTGGGGGTGGGGAGGAGCAAAGGGAGTGACATGTCATTTAATGGAGAAGAAGGACGATTTTCATTTTTATCTTTCAGATCTAGGGTTATGAGGAGGGGTTAAATATGTTTAGGTATTATTTATCTTTTTGGATTTAAAGTTCCATTCTTATATTTTGACCCCCTAAACTTTCACATCAGAAAGTTACACGCTAATATCCGTTAGAATTTTAACACCTTGTGTCACGACCCCTAATCCTAGGCATCATTTTAGTACATGTTGAGCACGTGGGGTTGGGGTGGTAGTATCTCATTTGTGCATTTTATGCTATTTGTTGGCTTTATGTGTTCATTTGGATACTTTGATAATTTATGGGATTCTAGGATGTTGATAAAATTAAGTTAATGCTTTAATGTCTAAATAAAATAAATATGAACTGTAAATGTTGTAGTGAATTGATACTCGTGAAAATTTAAATAAAAAGTTTATAAGTTTTGAGGTGCTTTTGTGTAAAGGTTGAATCTTAAGGATTTTAGTGGTAGTAGCTAAGACCTTAGAGGAGCTTAGGTGAAAAGTTGAAATGTTTATCCTTGAAATTATGAGGGCTTCATTTTATTGTTCATCAGCTTGAAAATTTCTTTCATCCTTTCCATGGAAACCAAACCCTAACATTTCTTTCCAAAATTCCTAGCTAATTCATTTCCTTTCCGTTTTTCGATCCGTCTTCATATTATAGTACGTGAAGCCGAGGGGATCGCATCTATCCGAAAAAAGATTTTCTTATTTTTGAATTTTTCTGGTAAGTTATTATGATTTCCTTCAAAAACTGGCTCATTGAATGTTTAATGTTGATATTGTTGTGTTATAAATGTTGTTTGGTATTTTGGAGCATTTTCTTGGAGTTGGAAATTTAATTAATGACCTAAGTATGGTGTTGTTGTTAATGAAAGTTGATAGGAGTAAAATGGTTGTTCTAAGTTGGAATGGGTAAATGTTTAGATGCATGGCCTTTTGGGACTTGTTAATGTGTTTTGAAAATGGATTGGGTATATTTTTCTTAGGTTTGAAATGAATTGTGATGAATGGAAAGGGTTGGATAAGTTGGGTTGTGGTTCTGAAGTTGAATAAGAAAGTGTATGAACAAAGTTGGTTGTTGTTGCTGATTTCTGATGTTGCTGCTCAGTTCCTGAGTTTCTGGTGAAGGGCATGAGTCGTGCTCTGTGGCACGATTCGTCCCTTCAGGATGGAAGAGTCGCGCCCTTGGGGACGACTGTATCAGAGGGGATGTTAAGGTGGCACGAGTCGTGCCATGGGGCACAAGTCGTGCCCTGCCCTATTGACTCTGAACCATTTTTCAAGCCTTAGAAACCTAATCTACCTAGTATATAATTAAACCCTATTTGACTATAATTAAAGTATAACACTTTAGCTATCCAATGGTGTCTTAACATGTCAAAATGGATAAGAAGAAGGGGTTTAAATATTGTTCGGAATATGGTTGAAAGGCTTGATTTGAAACTTAACCAAAGTTATTCAAACTTGATAAATTAATCTTGAACCTTTATAGAGGTTACTCATTGTTGTATATTGAATATGTAGGGCTTGTTGGTTATACATTGTGCCCTTACTTGATTATATATTTATGGTTTGTGATTCAAATAGTGTATGAAATATATGTTGCACTATTGTATTGGTTTAAACATGAGTATGAATACCATGTTTTTATATTGTTATCCCTTTGGTGGATTTCATTTCAAGTATCTATTATTTGTTTGAATGTGTTTCAATCAGCTAATGTTTAGGGGTATAATGGAATAGGATCAATTATGGAAATTGTTCTATAAGGTGATAGGATTACATTATACCTGTGACTGTCCCCTTCTATGGCTACAGATTGGGGTTATAACTTCTGTATTGAGCCAAAAGCCTTAAAGATTGCTAGTATCTTATATGGTTCTCTGAAAAATGAGTCTTATAAGACGTGAATATGCCTAAGTAGTTCACAAATGAAGGGAGTTTACTCCCACGTTGTACGACCTATTTTTAAGATGGGAAAGGTAAACCAAGGTAACGTAATGTGTTTACCGCTTTACCAATGTATTGTGAGCAACCTTGTTATGTGTTGCATTTTACTTGGCATATTGTTGCATTCATAATAGCTTATTGAGATTTATTCTCACCCCTTCTCCCTTTAATATTTTAGATCGCACTGAGACTGGAGGTCCAGCCCATTGAGAACGGAAAGGAGTTTGGACGTTGTCTTTTTGGGTTGTCAGGGTATGTGTATGCTTGTGGTGGGAAGATGTATTTTGGTATAGTTCCTTGGTGGAGTTTGTATATAAACAACTTTGGTTTAACTTTACATTTGTGATATTTTGTAACTAAAACATGTTGTCTACTTTCAAAGTTAGTTTTTAACCTTCCTCCAAGTGGAGATGTTTAAAGTTAGTTTTATAATGTAAATGTTAAAGTTTGTTTTCTTTTCAAGTTAAGTAAAAGTTTTAAATTCAGGTGGTTTTATTTTAGTAAGGGGACCCTTCCGCTCAGGGCACGAGCTAGGGTTTTGGGTCGGGGTCTTCATAGTTGGTATCAGAGCTCGATTTAGATGTCAAGGGTAGATGTCTAGCTTAAGGGGGAGTATGTGATAACTAACGACGAGTGTTTGATGCAGGAGTTTTTTCAATGGCGGGAAATGAAGATGATCAGCATAGAACACCAGAGAATGAGGGTAATGTCGGGGGAGGTGGAAATCCAAATGCGGAGATGATGAATATGTTCCGAGTCTTTTTACAGAAGGCAGCTCAAGGTCAAGCACAACATCATCAGGTGGGTCGACAAGGGCATGGATTGGAGAAGTTTGTTAAGCTGGCTCCACCGAGTTATATTGGGGATTCAGATCTGAAATTGTCTATGGCTTAGCAAAGTGAGACGAAACTCACAAGTGTTGTCCTTAGTGTTGGCAACACTAACAACAACACACACCAATTCGAAAAGAACACAAATAAATATAAATAAATCTAATTTGCAGCAAAAGAATAAAAACAATACACAAGAATATAATTTTTATCAAGTTATATATATATATAACTTGATGGGTACCAGGAGGGTAAGACCTTTCTATTAATAATATAAATTCAATACAAGGTCAAAGAAGTTCCCTTAATGAAAAATTATCATTAAATCAAGGAAAAATAAATAAAGAACTCTCTCTGAAAATGAACACTCAAAACATCACAAAAATATGAAAATCTATATGAAACTCTCGAGTGTCGGACAGAGTGTTGCCAACACTGAATGGCAACACTTGAAGAGCAGAATTCTTTTCTTGTGCAGATTTGCGTTTTCTGAATTGGGTAGTCTTCAATGAAGATCTACTGCACTATTTATAGGTCTCCAAAACTTGGAGCCTACTCAAAATGATCAGATAACAAGCTTGAGTTTGTTTCCTCCTTTTTAGCCTTCTCGCCTCATTCGTAGAAGACTAGGTCTTCATGGCTTCTTTTGCTTCTACCTCTCAGTTGTAGATGCCTTGTACTCTGACTTGATGTCCCCCTGAATAGCTAATAATATCTCCTTTACTTGGTCATTAATTAATCATATAAACCACATGTTTATATATTAATTTTCTTCTCTTCTTTGTGAATCACGCCTGGGCACTTTCTGTTGACCTATTCAAGCTCATCTAAAGCAGACTAACAACTGATATTAAACCATTAATTTACACATTATTATTTGTGAAAAATACAGTAACTATTTTGGTGTTGCCAAATCCAAATGGCAACACTTGTGGCAACACCAGTGGCAACACTGGTTTGCAACACTTGGGACAACATTCATGGCAACACATGATCTAACATTAACAATCTCCCCTTAGTTACTGATTTCTTCACAAAATACCAATGTGATGATCTTTATAAAACATTAGTCATACTAAAAAAAAATACAACAATGCCACGTGATAAATAATGACAACATCAACCTTCAGGCAATGTTGAAAATATTTTTCAATCAAAGTATCACACTCCAAAGTGTGGCAACATCAACCTACATAAAGTCACATAATTTCGAATTTATCTCCCCCTTAATCACGGAAATTAATAACTAACCAAAAATTAATTATTAAAATCTTCAACCAACCATCCAAACATTTAACCAAACCACCCAACAAAGTTTGAAGAAAATTTCAGCCGAAACAAAGAAAAAAAACAGAAATTAAAATTGTTTAAGCATCACAAACCAAATAAAAACAAATAAAATTGTTTTTGTTACCAACCACCAAATCAAGTAACCATAACCATTCGACCCAACTTCAACCTTCTGCATTTTCAGCTCCTTCTTCACCTCCCTCAGCTGTGCCACTTGGTCCAGCTCCATCATCACGCCTTGGCCTTGATTGATCTCCCCCATTTTGAAAGAAATCAATTCCACCATTTTCATCATATCTGTACGCATGTCCAGCCACCCCTGTATCACTGAGTCGATGTGCTTCACCTGACTATTGAAAAAATTAAGAACCATTGCAGCATCTATCATCACAGGTGCAGTGTTGCTTGAAGTGTTGCCAATTTCAGGGGTAACACTTGGGGCAACACTGGTAGCAGGGGCAACTGTTGGAGGAGCAACTGAAACCAAAACCCATGGCAAATCTCTGTGCCTTTCACCTTTAGTAAAATGTTTGCTAATTCTATAATAAACAGGCTTTTCAGAGATATTATCCGCATTCCAAGATTTGAGCTTTTGGTACAAAAGGACATTATAAATGAGGAAAGGAAAAATGAAAGAGGAGGTTTTTCTCTCTTTGGCCCATGCAGCTAGGTGTGAAAATAATAATCTCCCAAAGTTGACTCTCTGTTTATTACCTAATTTGTACAACAACGTGGCTTGCTCAAATGTCACCGTGTTTTCATTGGCCGTAGGGAGCCAATTTGTTATTCAAATTTTATGAAGCACACTAAACAGAGATGAAAGGTGGGTAGATTTAAAGTGGTCACCCCAAACTGAGATTCTCCCTCCAGTCAGAAAGCTAGCTAGGGTATTCGGTTCAACATCCAAACACTCATCTTCAATATTAGGGAGGCCAAATGTTTTGTTGATGATCAAAGGATTAAAATCATAAATTTTGCCCCTAAAAAAATCTTTCCATAATGAGGGGTGTTCCTATCATCAATATCCTCCTTAAGATGAGCAAAAAAATTCCTAACCATGCTTTCGACATAAACGGAAACTTTAGTAACCGCAGGAAGAAAATTCATGTCCTCCAGAAATTGGTACACCCCTAACTCCTTGAACTGAGTCACGTACATGTTCCTTTCATCCAAAATATTTTTATCTGATTCTTGAACCCACTTATCTAAGCTAGATTCACTATAAAACTCTTCGGAAAGGAATGGACGTTCATAGTACCCAAAAGACTCATAATCTAATTTGGAATCTTGAGAGGGAGTAGGGGTAGTTACCTCAGGCCAGGAGATGGGAGAATAAGATGGAGAGATTGACTGGGCTTTGTACTTGGCTGCAGGTGTTATCTCAGGTGTTGCCATTGGATTGGCAACACTTGGGGCAACACTGGTCTGAAATTTCTGTCGCTTGGCAATTCGGAACTGAGCTTGAGCTAGTGTTTCTTCATCCTCCATCCATGCTTCCTCATCCTCATCAGATGACGATGAGGGCTCCTTAGATTCTTTGAAGATTGGGTCCGAACCTTCCTCGTACGAAATGTTGAGCGAGGATCTTGAGCTATCCTCCACATTGACTGGATCATCCGCTGTATTTGATGGGATTTTAGACCTGCACAAGGTCTTAATCCTCTCAGATTGTCTTCGAACTCCACCCCTAAATGTCGAAGAGGTATCAACCACTTTTATTTTCTTTGATTTCTTTTGGGGAGCAAAAGTGAGTTCGATGGAGGGGGTAGCTTCAGGATGACTCATGGGAATGGGAATTTGAGGAGGGTTGTACACAATGATGTCCAAAATTGGAGAGGTTGAGGGTGTTGTAGAGAATGTCGTCGGAGATGTCTCCATTGGAACGGCGACATTCGAGGCGACACTAGAAGGGGCGAGAGGAGAAATTTTCATGGGGGATGAAGATTGTGGTAATTTTGAAGGGCTTGCCATGAAATTTTGTTGGAGGAAGACGAAGAACAGAGGAGAGAGATAGAGAGCTTAACGAGAGAGAGAGACGCCTAGAGAGAGAGAGAGAGTGAGGGTTTAGGAAGGAGGGTTTTAAATGAGTGAATAGTGAGGGTTTTAAGTTGATTTGACAATTTCAAATCAACTTAAATCCCCTTTATCCCAACAAACTCAACACACATTATCCGGCCATTTAAAAAAATGATTTTTTTTTCTTTTTTTTTCATTTTTAAATATATAATAACTAAAAATAATTTTAGCAATATCCATAAAATTGTGTTTTTCAAAATTCAAACATTGAATTTTAAAAAATAGATATTTCTAAATTACAATTAGTTAGACTAAAGATAAATATTTTTGCTAAAAACCTATTAAATTTCACAAACTCTAAATCTAAGAAAATAGACTTTTGGAAATTCAAAATTTAATTAACAAAAACAAAAATAAGAAATAAAAAATAATGTAGCATCTACTAATGTGTTACTAGCAATGTTGCGTGACACACAAGACAACATTTTAAATAAAATCCCCTTGATATTTTTTCAACATATATTACTTAATCATTCCTTAGGCAATTTTTAAGTAAACTTTACACTTTCTTTATTTACAAAGAAGCATCGTAGTAACGAGCTCTGTGCCCCGAGTTTTTTTATTAAAGTGTAAAGGTATATGTAGTAAGTTTTATACCTTTCAAGTAGGGTACACTGTAGTAGCGAGCTCCATGTCCCTAATACTTAGTATAAAACAACTACATTATACTCCCGTTTTGGCAAGGAAACATCGTCGTAGCGAATGTCATGCCCCGAGTATCTTTGGGAGTATTTTAATAAGCTTTGCCTTTTCAAATATCAACAACAACATGAGTGACTTTGTCACTTTAAGCACAAAGGGGTATTTTATAAAAAATATTAACCTTAAGTATATACACATACTAGAATAAAAAGGTCAGTAAATGTCCCTCATTTTAGATTAGACTAACTAAAAAAAAATTAAATATACAACAAATACACAGTGTTGCTGTCAGTGTTGGCAACACAGACGGCAACACTTGAAACACCAGACTTATAGAAAACACAAATCAAGAGAATTTTTCAATATGCTCTATTTGGATCAAGTCTTTTTCTACTAAATCTCTCAAAAAGTGATGGCGGATATCTATATGTTTAGTGCGTGAGTGTTGTTAGTGCATGAGTGTTGTACAGGGTTTTTGGAAATGTTTATGGCACTCAAATTGTCACAGTACATGGTCAATATATTACTATCAAGACCATAGTCGTCAAGCATATGTTTCAACCATATCAACTGTGAACAACAACTCCCGGCTGCTACATACTCAGATTCACCAGTCGAGAGAGAGACATAGTTTTGCTTGCGACTGTACCATGATACAAGATTATTACCCAAGAAAAAACAATTCCCACTGGTGCTCTTTCTATCATCTATATCCCCTGTCCAATCAGAGTCACTAAAACCAACCAAGTTGGTATTAGTTTCTTTGGTGAATCAGATTCCTAATTCACTAGTCCCGGACACATACTTAATGATTTTCTTGACAGCATTTAGGTGAGAAATTTTTGGAGCAAACTGATATTTAGCACACACACCTACACTGAACATAATATCGGGACAACTGGCAGTAAGATAAACGAGACTACCTATCATGGATCTATACAGAGTTGGGTCAACATCCTCCCCTGCCTTATCTTTGGTTACCTTAAGAGATGATCCCATAGGTATTTTTGAGCTCTTTGCACTCTCCAATCCGAACCTTTTCATCAGACTCTTAGCATACTTGCTCTGAGAGATAAAGATTCCATCATCTCACTGTTTTACCTGCAATCCTAGGAAATAATTAAGTTCACCTATCATGCTTATCTCGAAAGTTGATGTCATAGCTTCCACAAAATTTTGTAAACACGTTTTAGATGTGGAGCCATAAACTATGTCATCAACATAGATCTGAGCAATGATAAGCTCTTTATTTTCCCTAAGGATAAATAATGTCCTATCGGCTTATCCTCTAACAAATCCATATTCAAGAAGAAAACTTGTTAGATGCCCATACCATGCACGAGGAGCTTGTTTCAAGCCATATAAGGTTTTATCAAGTCTGTATACATGATCTGGGTGGAATGGGTCTTCAAATCCTTTAGGTTGCTCAACATAGATCTCTTTATCTAAGTACCCATTCAAGAAAGCTGCTTTAACATCCATTTGGTGCAATGTGATTTTAAGGTAGCAAGCTATAGCAAGAAGAAGTCTTATAGACTCAATTCTAGCCACAGGTGCAAAGGTCTCATCAAAGTCGATTCCTTCCACTTGTGTATAGCCTTGAGCCACAAGATGAGCTTTATTATGAACAATATTACCCAATTCATCAGATTTGTTTTTGTAAATCCATTTAGTTCCAATAATATTTGTATGTAAAGGATGTGGAACTAAACACCAAACCTCGTTACGGGTAAATTGTTCAAGTTCTTCTTGCATAGCTTGTATCCAGAAATTATCATTTAGAGCCTCAATCACATTCTTTAGTTCAAGAGAAGAAACGAAACAGGAGTGTTTTACCTTGGAGTATGTGAAGGACATACACACATACCTAACCATATCTCTGTAGTCAGCTGGCTCCTTATTTCTTGTTCGAACCCCTTCATTAACATCACCAATTACCTGAGTAATGGGATGATAATTTCTAATTCGAGCTGGGGGATCTCTCCTACCTTGATGGTACACCAATCCATCATCTTCTTCTGAGTCACTACTCTCAGAATTTCCAGCCACTGTTTTGTTCTCCTGTGTTGCCTCAGGTATTGCCGTTTCAGGGGCAACACTTGAATCTGTGGCTGTACTGGTCGAACCAATTTCTGTTCCAGCCCTTTGTTCAACTTCTTCCAGCAGGGTCAGAGGTATATCTCAGCTGGTTCTCCTGTAACACTCATGTAATCATTAAATTTAATATTTACCGATTCTTGAATCACTTTTAACCTCAAATTATAGACTCGATAAGCATGACTGTTTTGAGAGTAGCCAAGAAAGATGGCTTTGTCACTCTTAGAATCTAGTTTTCCTAAGTATTCCCGGTCATTCAAAATATAACACAAATACCCAAATACGTGAAAATAGTGAACCGTTGGTTTCTTTCCGTTTAAAATCTCATATGGTGTCATAGTTGTACCGGGTCTTAAGAAAACTCTATTCGTAGTGTGACATGCTGTGTTTAATGCTTCGATCCAAAAACCTTTAGAAATATTTCTAGCAATTAGCATAACACGAGCCATCTCCAATAAAGTTTTATTTTTCCTTTCAGCAATACCATTTTGTTGTGGTGTTTTGGGTGCTGAAAATTCATGGTGTATCCCCTTTTTACTACAAAATGTAGAGAAGGGGATGTTTTCAAACTCTCTACCATGATCTGACCTTATTCGAAAAATAGGAGAACAAAACATGTTTTTGATTTTAGAGACTAAGTGAGTAAATTTATCAAAAGTTTCAGATTTTTCTCTTAAGAAATAGACTCATGTAAACCTAGAAAAATCATCAACTATAACATAAACATACTTCTTACCTTCCAAGCTTTCTACCTCAATAGGACCCATCAAGTCCATATGTAAAAGCTGAAAACAATGACAGTCACCACACATCACGGTGTCTTTGAGGTTTAATTTAGAAACACCTTTGATAGCATTGAGTTTGATAATTTTTTCAAGATTCCTATAATGAGAATGACCTAACTTTTGATGCCATAACCTTATGTCATCAAAATTTGTTAAATTGCACACTAGTTTATTACCAACGAAGTAGCAATTATCACTTGATCTTATTCCAGTCATGACACAAAAGTTAGTATTATCAAACACTTCACATATATTTTTATTGAATTTTACCTTCAAATTGTCATCACATAATTGGCTAATGCTAATTAAATTAGCAAGTAGACCATCTACATGCAAGACATTTTTCAAAGGAGGAAAACCAACAATATCCAGTGTTCCTTTTCCAACTATTTCACTCTTGCCTCCACCACCATAAGTCACTGAGCCTCCTTGAATAGGTTGGTACTCCATTAGGAATGATCTTGTTCCTGTCATATGACATGAACAACCACTATCAAAGTACCAATCTCCTGAAATGTTAGTCCTTAAAGCTATGTAAACAACATAACATTTCAGTTTTTCTTTGGGCAATCAAGCCTTTTTTGAAAATCTGAATTTCTGTTCACCAGTGTTGTCCTGAGTGTTGCCCTGAGAATTTGGCGACACTTGAGGCAACACTTGTAGACTGTACATTTTCTTTTGAAGAATAAAGCAATCTGATTTTTTATGTCCAGGTCTGTGACAGTATCCACATTCAATGGATTGATCAGAAGTATCACTAGGAGTACTACCCTTTTCCTTGATACGCTTTTTTACAAAACAATTTTTAGTTTCAACATCAAACAAGGAAGAGGTAATACTTTCTAGTGATTCTTGGAACCCAAGACCAGCTTTCAGAGGCTTACTCAATTTGAGTATCTCATCCAATTTGGATGAACTCGTGTTGAGTTTGTTGAAGGTTGATTCGGCTAGGTTGAGTTTGGCCTTAAGTTTATCAAGATCCAAATCTCTCCTACTGAGTTGAACCTCCAGCCGAGTCAATGAGTTTTTAAGATCATGATTTTTCTTTTTCAAGAAAACCACCATCTTATTCTCCTTTTTCCATTCTACGAGAAGAGACTTATAGAGGTTTTTTAATTCATGAATGAGCTCATCTTTACTAAGATCATCCTCTATAGGCTCCTCTGAATTTAAACCAGCAGAACCATGCAAGCAAAGATCATTTAAAGAATCATACCTGCTGAGTGTTGTGTCAAGTGTTGTCGTTTCATGGACGACACTTGAGGTGACACTTTCTGAAGAAGTCACAAGTGTTGTGTCAGGTGTTGTCATTTCTGGGACAACACTTGAGGTAACCCTTTTTGTCGAAGGCAGCTCCTCTACCGTGGCCATCATGACCACTTGCTCGACCTTTTCTTCTTTCTCCGTTCCTTCCTCCTCTCCGTCACTAAGAGACACCCACATATTTTTGCCTGCCTTTCTCAATGTATTAGCACATTCATTGGCATAGTGACCCCAATCGGAAAAAGCATGACATTGAATGTATTCAATGTATTTAGGATCGGACCGGATCTTTTTCGAGGATGCACGCCTAGGTGGGATATCTTTTTTATTTGGAGGAGGAACTCTTCTTGGCACAAAACTAGGCGTTTTGGCCGATTGGTCCTTAGATTTTACCTGCACACTGTTAAATTTCCTAAGCATGGAATTGTATTTCTTTGCAAGTAAAGCTACACTAGTATTTTCATCTAATTCCTCGAATGCTTCATCTTCATCATCCACACATGTGTTCGAAAATTCGAATTTTAAAGAAATGTTTTTGCCTTTTGAAGCCTCGGTTTGCTCATTCAAATTCAATTCAAATTCTTTAAAATACTCATCAAGGAATTAATGTCCATTGTTGAAAGATTATGGGCCTCTTCAATGGCTGAAACTTTGATATTAAAAGGTTCGAGAAGAGTACGAATGGCTTTTGAAACAAGTTATTTATTAGTAAAAGGTTCTCCTAATACTTGACAAGCATTTGAAATATCAATCAACTTTTCAAAATAAGACGAGATATCTTCATTTTCACCCATTCTTAATCTTTCAAATTTACTATTGAGACCCCTAAGCTTTGTTTCTCGGACACTACCATCTCCTTCACAAAATCTTTGTAAAGTATCTCAAGCATCTTTTGCAGAGGGACTATTTTGAATGAGTTTGAACATATGCATGTCAACCCATTCATAGATAGCATTTAGTGCCTTTTCATTGAAACTAGCAAGATTATTTTCTTCAATTGTCCATTCAGATTTAGGTTTGACTTGAACGTCACCATCTTCATCCGGAAGGAGTAAAGGAAGAGAATAACCATTTAAAATAGATCGCCAAGCTCGAAGATCAATTGATTTGATATGCGAGAGTAGGTGAATCTTCCAATAAGCATAATTTGATCCGTCTAAAATCGGTAATCTCTTTTGATTAGGGTTAGTAGGATCATAATCCATGACAAAAGGATCAAGACACTTAGTATATCAAGTGCTAGGCTTTGATACCAATTGAAATTGTCTATGGCTTAGCAAAGTGAGATGAAACTCACAAGTGTTGTCCTTAGTGTTGGCAACACTAACAATAACACACACCAATTCGAAAAAACACAAATAAATAGAAATAAATCTAATTTGCAGCAAAAGAATAAAAACAATACACAAGAATATAATTTTTATCAAGTTATGTAAATATATAACTTGATGGGTGCCAGGAGGGCAAGACCTTTCTATTAATAATATAAATTCATTACAAGGTTAAAGAAGTTCCCTTAATGATAAATAATCATTAACTCAAGGAACAATAAATAAAGAACTCTCTCTGAAAATGAACACTCAAAACCTCACAAAAATATGAAAATCTATATAAAACTCTCGAGTGTCGGACAGAGTGTTGCCAACACTGAATGGCAACACTTGAAGAGCATAATTTTTTTCTTGTACATATTTGCATTTTCTGAATTGGGTAATCTTCAATGAAGATCTACTGCACTATTTATAGGCCTCCAAAACTTGGAGCCTACTCAAAATGATCAGATAACAAGCTTGAGTTTGTTTCCTCCTTTTTAGCCTTCTCGCCTCATTTGTAGAAGACTAGGTCTTCATGGCTTCTTTTGCTTCTACCTCTCAGCTGTAGATGCCTTGTACTCTGACTTGATGTCCCCCTGAATAGCTAAATAATATCTCCTTTACTTGGTCATTAATTAATCATATAAACCACATGTTTATATATTAATTTTCTTCTCTTCTTCGTGAATCACGCCTGGGCACTTTCTGTTGACCTATTCAAGCTCATTTAAAGCAGACTAACAATTGATATTAAACCATTAATTTACACATTATTATTTGTGAAAAATACAGTAACTATTTTGGTGTTGCCAAATCCAAATGGCAACACTTGTGGCAACACCAGTGGCAACACTGGTTTGCAACACTTGGGACAACATTCATGGCAACACATGATTTAACATTAATAAGATCCATTAAAGGCAGAAAGGTGGCTTGAGTCGAGAACAAGATATTCGCAGCAATGGAGAGTCCGGACGAAGAGAAGGTGAGGTGTGCTGCTTTCAAATTGGAAGGACTCGCAGAGCATTGGTAGCATATTGTGAAGGATAGTTGGGATCGTGACCACATGCCTCAGACATGGGAGAACTTTACCCGCAAGTTCATAGATCATTTCATTCTGATGGTTACACGGGACAGGAAGGAGGTTGAATTCTTGAGATTAGAGCAAGGGACGATGACAGTGGCCCAGTATTCTGCGAAGTTCACATAGTTAGCTAGATATTGTCCTCATTTGGTACCGAAAGAAGAGAGATGAGTCTACCGGTTTGTGAAAGGGTTGAGATTGGAGTTCAAAAAGCAGCTATTGATGCACGACTTTACCGACTTTCAAACAGCAGTGAATAGAGCATATCGGATTGAGAATGATATTGAAGAGCATCGGGGTAAATCCGAAGGTCGAAGTGGAAGTAAATCGAGATTTCAAGGTCAAGGTTCTGGGCAAAATCGAGGGCAACTAAGGCCTTCAGCCCCGGGGGTAGTTAGAGGAGGAAATGTGGTGGTTCCGACAACTCGTCCGGCTTCAAGTCAAATTGGGATGGTGTGTAGTTTTTGCAAGAAGATGGGACATTCAGAGGATAAGTGTTGGAGTAAGCAAGACAGGTGCCTTGAGTGTGGAGCAGCGGGTCATTTAAGGAGAAACTGTCCTAAGTTACAATAGGGTCAAGCGTTAGGTAGCGGACAAGGGGGGCAAAGAGGTGGAGTGAAGAGAGACAACAAGGGGAAACCAAAGGATAGAGTGCAAGGGCGAGTGTTTGCCTTAGGTCGAGGATAGGTAGATCCTAATGTCATCATTAGAGGTATAGTCCCTGTCTCAGGAGTTAAGGCCTGCATTCTTATAGATTCCGGGTCTTCCCATTCTTTTGTGGCATCTCATTTTGCATTTGCATTGCATAAATTGCCTGAAATTATGCCTTATGTACTGGAGGTTTCTACTCCTATAGAAGAGTGCCTCGCATCTTCTTTGGTCTATCATGGTTGTGATGTGAATATATGTGGGCATGTATTGCCAGTGGATTTGGTAGAGTTAGAAATCCGTGATTTTGATGTGATTCTTGGTATGGATTGATTAAGTAGTTGTCATGCTTTGGTAGACTGTCGTAGGAAGCGAGTCTCATTTGCTATGCCTGATATGCCTACATTTTTGTTTGATGCAGATAAATCTTTGTTTGGTATTCATGTTATATCTGCTTTAAAGGCTAGAAAAATGTTGTCAAAGAGGTGTGAGGGGTACTTGGGTTATGTGTTAGATTCAAGTAAGAAAACCCCCGAGTTAGCTCATATTCCGGTTGTGAATGAATTTATTGATGTGTTTTCAACTGAGTACTCTATGCCTCCAGATAGGAAAGTAGAGTTTTGCATTGATTTAGTGTCAGGTACCTTACTATATCTAAAGTACCCTATAGAATGGCTCCGGCTGAGTTGAAAGAGTTGAAGACTCAGTTGCAAGAATTGTTAGATCGGAGCTTCATTCATCCAAGTGTTTCACCCTGGGGAGCACCGGTTTTGTTTGTTCGAAAGAAGGATGGCACATTGAGATTATGCATTGACTACCGTTTGTTGAACCAAGCAACTATCAAGAATAAGTACCCTCTTCCGCATATTGATGATTTGTTCGATCAACTTCAAGGTTCCGTGATTTACTCCAAGCTTGACTTGCGTAGCGGATACCATCAGTTGAAGATCCGACCAGGTGACATCTCAAAGACAGCCTTCAGAACGAAATATGGTCATTATGAATTCGTGGTTATGCCTTTTGGGTTGACTAATGCACCGACGGTATTTATGGATATGATGAATCGGATCTTCAAGCCCTATCTTGACAACTTTGTTGTGGTTTTTATTGATGATATTCTTGTCTACTCCAAATCCCAGGAAGATCATGAGAAGCACTTGAGAATTGTCTTATCTGTGCTTCGTGAGAAACAACTGTTTGCATAATTTAGCAAGTGCGAGTTTTGGCTCGAGCAGATCTCTTTCTTGGGGCACGTGGTGTCAAGTTCGGGGATTTTTGTGGATCCTTCTAAGATTGTCGTAGTCAATTGGAAGCAGCCTTCAACTGTAACTGAAGTCCGTAGCTTTCTTGGATTAGCGGGGTATTACCGAAGGTTCATTAAGGGATTTTCTAGAATTGCAACTCCATTGACAAGATTGACGCAGAAGGATATACCATTTGTGTGGGATTCAAAGTGTGAAGCAAGCTTTACCTAGTTGAAGAAGAAGTTAACGATAACTCCAGTTCTTACCCTTCCAGATGGATACAAGAATTTTGTTATTTTCAGTGACGCCTCGAAAGAAGGATTGGGATCAAAATGTGAAAGTTATCGCGTATGCTTCGAGAAAGTTATCACCGTTGAAACTGAATTATCCTGCCCACGACATAGAGTTGGCTGCGATTGTATTTGCGTTTCATAAGTGGAAGCACTATTTATATGGGGCGAGATTCAAGATTTTACCGATCACAAGAGTTTGAAATATATGTTTACCCAGAAAGAGTTGAACAACCGGCAACGGAGATGGTTGGAGCTATTGAAGGATTATGACTGTGTTATTTCGTATCATCTGGGAAAGGCAAATGTAGTTGCAGATGCGATTAGCCGAAAGGCTTATTTATCAACCTTGAGGTCCCGAGAGTCAAGAAGCGAAATGATATTTGCGAATGTCCGAGCAGTCCCTACTTTGTATTAAGATCTTTTGGAAGCTCAACAAAGTAATCCGGAATTGAAGAAAATTTTGGGGCAAGTGCAAGATGGAAAGGCCGGGGAGTTTTCATTGAATAGAGATGGAATTTTGACCTTCCAAGGCAGAATTTGCATTCCTTCTTCACCGGAAATCAAAAGGCGAGTGTTAGAGGATGGCCACAAATCAAGATTTTCTATTCATCCGGGAAGTACAAAGATGTACCAAGATTTGAAGAGAGGCTATTGGTGGAATGGTATGAAAAGGGAGATTGCGGATTTTGTATCAAAATGTTTGACTTGTCAACAAATCAAGGCCGAGCATCAGAGACCGACGGGGCTACTTCAACCGTTATATATTCCGGAGTGGAAATGGGAAGGAATCTCGATGGATTTTGTGACCGGATTGCCTCCGACCTCGAAGAAGATGGATGCCATTTGGGTGATAGTTGACAGATTGACAAAGTTGGCTCATTTTCTACCGGTGTCAATAAAGTATTCGATGGAGAGGTTAGCTCAACTTTATATGCGAGAGATTGATAGACTTCACGGAGTTCCGGATAGTATTGTATCCGATATAGATCCGAGATTCACCTCGGGATTTTGGAAGGCGTTACATGAAGCTTTGTGATCTAAGTTGAGTTTTAGCACGGCGTTTCATCCTCAAACCGATGGACAGACCGAGAGAACCATTCAGATTCTTGAAGATATGTTACAGGCTTGTGTGATGGATTTTCAATTATCTTGGGAAGATCACTTACCATTGGTTGAGTTTTCTTATAACAACAGCTACCAGTCTAGCATCGAGATGGCTCCGTATGAGGCATTGTATGGGAGGAAGTGTAGATATCCAATGTGTTGGGACGAGGTTGGTGAAGCTAGGCTTTGGGGTCCGGATTTGGTTTGGGATTCAACGGAGAAGATCAAAGTAATTTGGGATAGATTGAAGACGGATCAGAGTAGACAGAAAAGCTACGCCGATAATAGAAGACTTATCATTTCAAGTTGGTGGCTTCGTATTTTTGAAGATCTCTCCGAGGAATGGCATTAAAAGGTTTGGTAATAAGGGTAAATTGGCTTCGAGATTTGTGGGTCCGTTTGAGATTTTAGAAAAGATTGGTGAGTTGGCTTATTGTTTGGCTTTGCCTCCATCATTTTCGTCTCTTCATGATGTGTTTCATGTATCAATATTGAGGAAATATTGCTATGACCCTTCTCACGTCTTGAGTTCTCCTCCTAAAGATATTTAAGCGGATATGACATATGGAGAAGAGCCGTTGAGAGTTTTGGAGTTTCAAGTTCGAGAATTGCGAACTAAGAGTATCCCGGTAGGGAAAATTCTTTGGAAGAATCATACCATCGAGGAAGCTACTTGGGAGCTAGAGTCGGAAATGCTTGAGAAAATATCCTTGGTTGTTTGAACGCAAGTAAGTACATTTAAAATTCGGGGCGAATTTTCTTTAAGGGGGAGTGAGTGTCACGACCCTAATTCTAGGCACCATTTTAATACATGTTGAGCATGTGGGGTTGGGGTGGTAGTATTTCATTTATGCATTTTATGCTATTTGTTGGCTTTATGTGTTCATTTGGATACTTTGATAATTTATGGGATTCTAGGATGTTAATAAAATTAAGTTAATGATTTAATGTCTAAATAAAATAAATATGAAATGTTGTAGTGAATTGATACTTGTGGAAATTTAAATAAAAAGTTTATAAGTTTTGAGGTGCTTTTGTGTAAAGGTTGAATCTTAAGGGTTTTAGTGGTAGTAGCTAAGACCTTAGAGGAGATTAGGTGAAAAGTTGAAATGTTTATCCTTGGAATTATGAGGGAAGCTTCATTTTATTGTTCATCAGCTTGAAAATTTCTTTCATCCTTTCCATGGAAACCGAACCCTAACATTTCTTTCCAAAATTCCTAGCAAATTCATTTCCTTTCCGTTTTTCGATCCGTCTTCATATTATCGTTCGTGAAGCCGAGGGGATCACATCTATCCGGAAAAATATTTTCTTATTTTTGAATTTTTCCGGTAAGTTATTATGATTTCCTTCAAAAACTGGTTCATTGAATGTTTAATATTGATATTGTTGTGTTATAAATGTTATTTGGTATTTTGGAGCATTTTCTTGGAGTTGGAAATTTAGTTAATGACCTAAGTATGGTGTTGTTGTTAATGAAAGTTGATAGGAGTAAAATGGTTGTTCTAAGTTGGAATGGGTAAATGTTTAGATGCATGGCCTTTTTGGACTTTTTAATGTGTTTTGGAAATGGATTGGGTATATTTTGCTTAGGTTTGAAATGAATTGTGATGAATGGAAAGGGTTGGATTGAGTTTGACTGAAGTTGGGTTGTGGTTCTGAAGTTGAACAAGAAAGTGTATGAACAAAGTTGGTTGTTGTTGCTAATTTCTGATGTTGCTGCTCTGTTCCTGAGTTTCTGATGAAGGGCACGAGTCATGCCCTGTGGCACGAGTCGTCCCTTCAGGATGGAAGAGTCGTGCCCTTGGGAATGACTGTATCAGAGGTGATGTTAAGGTGGCATGAGTCATGCCATAGGGCACGAGTCGTGCCATAGGGCACGAGTCGTGCCATAGGGCACGAGTCGTGCCATAGGGCACGAGTCGTGCCCTGCCCTCTGAACCATTTTTCAAGCCTTAGAAACCTAATCTACCTAGTATATAATTAAACCCTCTTTGACTATAATTAAAGTATAACACTTTAGCTATCCAATGGTGTCTTAGCATGTCAAAATGGATAAGAAGAAGGGGTTTAAATATTGTTCGGAATATGGTTGAAAGGCTTGATTTGAAACTTAACCAAAGTTATTCAAACTTGATAAATTGATCTTGAACCTTTATAGAGGTTACTCATTGTTGTATATTGAACATGTAGGGCTTGTTGGTTAGACATTGTGCCCTTACTTGATTATATATTCATGGTTTGTGATTCAAATAGTGTATGAAATATATGTTGCACTATTGTATTGGTTTAAACATGAGTATGAATACCATGTTGTTATATTGTTATCCCTTTGGTGGATTTATTTTCAAGTATCTATTATGTGCTTGAATGTGTTTCAATCAGCTAATGTTTAGGGGTATAATGGAATACGATCAATTATGGAAATTGTTCTATAAGGTGATCAGATTACATTATACCTGTGACTGTCCCCTTCTGTGGCCATAGATTGGGATTATAGCTTCTGTATTGAGCCAAAAGCCTTACAGATTGCTAGTATCTTATATGGTTCTCTGAAAAATGAGTCTTATAAGACGTGAATATTCCTAAGCAGTTCACAAATGAAGGGAGTTTACTCCCACATTGTACGACTTATTGTTTAGACGGGAAAGGTAAACCAAGGTAACGTAATGTGTTTACTGCTTTACCAATGTGTTGTGAGCAACCTTGTTATCTGTTGCATTTTACTTGGCATATTGTTGCATTCATAATAGCTTATTGAGATTTATTCTCACCCCTTCTCCCTTTAATGTTTTAGATCGCACTGAGATAGGAGGTCCAGCCCAGTGAGGACGGAGAGGAGTTTGGACGTTGTCTTTTTGGGTTGTCAGGGTATGTGTATGCTTGTGATGGGAAGTTGTATTTTGGTATAGTTCCTTTGTGGAGTTTATATATAAACAACTTTGGTTTAACTTTACATTTGTGATATTTTGTAACTAAAACATGTTGTCTACTTTCAAAGTTAGTTTTTAACCTTCCTCCAAGTGGAGATGTTTAAAGTTACTTTTATAATGTAAATGTTAAAGTTTGTTTTCTTTTCATGTTAAGTAAAAGTTTTAAATTCAGGTGGTTTTATTTTAATAAGGGGACCCTCCCGCTCGGGCACGATCTAGGGTTCTGGGTCGGGGTCCCCACGCCTTGTTTGTCATATTAGCATTTCATTAGAAATTCTAACTACGTTAGTGAAAAAAAATTGGTTGAATTATTTGAAAAATATTTTAAAAGTACATTGCATTTTTAAACACTAAAAAGTACATTGTATTATGATTTGATAAAAAATTGTTAGGAATAATTCCATAAGTATCCTTCTACCAAATCAAAAGGACTCGTAAAGACCATGGATATTTCTATATCCTAACCGAAGTGATCATCCAAATCAAATTCCAAATAAACCCCTTGGACCCTTGGGAGCGTTTTAACGTCATTTTGAATGCCTTTTTTCTATATTTGAAAATTAAAATTCTACCCTCCTATATAAGCCTTTTGATCTACGTCATTAACCTAATTTTCAATTTCTTTTCACTTGTTGCTCTGACGATTGCGATATACTTTTCGAGCTCAATTTGATTTTCCTTGCTCAATTTCTAGTTTGATTTGAAGTTCCTTGCTCGATTACTAGTGTTCTTTTTCGGATCGAAATCTTCTTCTACGAAAATCAGTAAACATCGTTCTTATATTCCGTCAATTTTATCTTCTACCCTTTTTATTATATGTTTAACGAATTTCTTTTGTAAATTATACATTTAATTGTTCTGGATACGATTTGTACCTTCTAATTTTGATTTCCATCATTACTTAGAATTGGATTTGATTTAGTTTTTATTTTTTTATTCGTTTATGCAGATAATAAAATATAATTGCATTGTATTTAATCATATTTGATGTTTGATCTTTACTTTTATTGTATTTATATATCATCGTACTCTTAAAATAATACTGATTGATATGTCTTCCTACCATTTTCATAGATCTTATATGTTAAGTATCCTAATTTTTGACCTCCTTTTTCACCCTAGCATATAAATAACACCTCTAGCCATATCTTATGATCTCTTCTTCTTTCTTCTCCTCTTTTACATATTAATTTATGGTTTTTATTTATTTTGAAGATTCAAGAACAAGGTTTTATGCTTCATTGTTAACGGCCTTTCAAGGCTAAATTCTTGATTCGTGAATTGGGTAAGTAACAACTGAATTTTTATACTATTGATTTAATTCTTAATATCTATTTCTCATTCTTGTTCTCTCAACATTCTTCAAGAATAATCATAGGCTTCAATTGTATGTTAAGATACTTTTGGCCTATTGAATTTATTTGGGTATAAATAGTTTCACTTGCATGGATGATTTATACATTGACCATTGTTAAGAATATTATATTTAATTGATGACTTCACGAAAATCAATGAATATAGGTTCTTATGTTTTTGTGTTCTTAATTGAATCTTTTGAATATTTGTATTGACTTCATGAAATATATAAACAATATAGAGATATTAGGGTTTTAATGTTCTTATCGACTTCATAGAAGATATTAATATCTTAACTCTAGATTTTTGTGAATGAACCCTTGAATGAGATTGAATTCTTTTACATGATTTAAAAAGCATAAAGAGACAATTTTTATGATCCCCAATTCATTAATCTCTTGTTTCTTGATTTCGTTGCTTGCTTTTAATTATTGCTTTCTTAGCTAATAAACAACTCAAATAAAAATACCCCTTGGTTGTTGTTACACTAATAAAATACACTTGTTCCACTTTAGTCCCTATGGATTCGACCTTGCATGAGTTCATATTACTACATCGATAAACTAGAGCACTTGCTATGTAAGTTTAATAAGAGGGAAAATCCTCCATCAGGGTGGTATGTATTCAAACACATACAACTCGAAATTGAAAAATCATCCAAATTTTTCCTATAGGAGTAACAATGTTTTAAACCCACAACCTTCTACACAACCACCAGGATTTGCACAAAAGAATTTCAATAGCAATCCTAATGCTTTCCCTCCCCCTAAATCAAAGCTGAATCTTTTGATGGACTTCATTGTGGAAAATAAAAATGTACAAGAAAAGACTAACAATGAATTTAGTGAGTCCTTTAAGTTTCTAAAAGGTAGTTTTGATAATCTAGCCGCCCATAATAAAATGTAATAAAATCAACAAGCTCAACAAGTCGGGATCTCGCATAAACCACAAGGGAATTTTCCCGGTCAACCGCAAAGGCCCGAGGAGCATGCTAAGAATAGTAACTAGGAGCGGGAAAGAGCTAGTAGATCTCCTTCCTAAGAAATTATCAAACATAATGAGGAGAATGTTAATTCAACCCCACCGATGGTTGAGACTTATGAAGAGGTTGAAAAGGGGACAGAATCCCCCAAGATTTCTAGAAATTTTGACCCGCAAATACCATACCCTCAAATAGGGAAATTAATCATCCTTGTCAACTTTGTAGTTCTTGAGATGGAAGAATATCATCACATTCCCGTCATTCTATAGAGTCCATTCCTTGCCACCAACGGGGCAACTATTGATGTAAAAATGGTAACCTTTCTTTAAATATCGGTGATGAAAAAGTTGAATTATCAAAATTAATGGAGAGTCCTAATCTTGAGAACCCATGATTTGGTGTTAACATGCTAGAATCTATAAGCAAGGAATTTGAAAAACCACAACCTAGAGACCCACTTAAAAAATGTCTTCTAGATTTTAGGTATTTGCATGATAATGATGATGATATTATATACAATTATACCATGTATCTTAATGATAACCCTGTAGAAAAGAATGGAAACACCAAGTTTGAAGAGTTGCAAGCTAAAGCAAAGCCATCCAACAATGAGGTAAGTAAGGCACCTCAAGTTGAATTAAGGCCTCTCCCTCCGAATCTTAGGTATGAATTTCTTGGCCCTAATTCCAGTTATCCGGTGATTATTAATGCCAATCTAACTCCTCTCAAAACTGAAAAGTTATTGAGAGAACTTAGATTGCATCAAAAAGCCATCAGATATACCATTGACGATTTAAAGGGAATTCACCCTAGGATTTGCATGCATAGGATTGATATAGAAGAAGATCATAAGACTTCAATCAAGCATCAAAGAAAGCTTAATCAAAACATGAAAGATATTGTAAAAAAAGAAGTCCTTAAATTGCTTGATGTGGGAATTATCTATCCAATTTCGGATAGTAAATGGGTTAGCCAGGTTCAAATAGTCCCTAAGAAGGGAGGCATGAAGGTCATTCGAAATTATAGGGATGAATTAATTCCAACCAGAACTGTCGCGGGTTGGTGAATTTGCATTGACTATAGAAAATTTAATAAGGTCACCCGTAAAGATCATTTCACCCTTCCCTCTATATAGACCAAATGATTGAAAGGTTGGCAAAGCATTCATATTTTTGTTACTTGGATGGTTACTCCGGGTTTTTCCAAATACATATACATCTGAGTGACCAAGAACAAACTACTTTTATTTGTCCATATGGCACCTTTGCTTATAGAAGAATGTCATTTGGATTATATAATGCTCCCGCCACTTTTCAAAGATGTATGATGGCCATATTTTTGGATTTTATTGAAAATATCATGGAAGTTTTTATGGATGAATTTTCAGTTTATGGTTGTTCATTTGATGAATGTTTGCAAAATTTGTCCAAAGTTTTGCAACGTTGTGAAGAGATCAACATTGTGCTTAATTGGGAGAAATGTCATTTTATGGTCAAAAGATGAATTTTTCTTGGACACATGGTGTCACGATCCTAATATTAGGCACCATTTTAGCACACGTTGAGCACGTGGGATTGGGATCGTAGTCTATCATTATATGCCTTTTATGCTATTTGTTGGCTTTATGTGCTCATTTTTATACTTTGATGATTATGTGAAATTTAGGATGGTTAGGAAATTTATTTAATGATTTAGGGTCTAAATGGAATAAAAACAAAGTGTTGTGGTGAAAGTAGAATATTGTAAATTTTAAATGAAATGATTATAAAATGTTGAGGTGCTTTTGTGTCAAGGGTGAAAGTGTAAGGTTTTTAAGTTATTGTAAAATAAGAGTGGAAGGAGCTTAGGTGAAAATTAATGAAAGCCCTTCTTTGTTTAATTCCATGGAAATCATTTTAACAAGAGAAACCTTCAGCTCAAGTCTTTCTTCTAAAACCTTCCATGGAAACCTCAAACCCTAACCATTCCTTCCAAAAATTCTAGCCACTTCAATTCCTTGTCGTTTTCAAATCCGTTCATATATTATTGTTCGTGGCATTGAGGGGAGCGCATCTATCCAAAGAAATAATTATTTCATTTCGCATTATTTCGGTAAGTTATTATGACTTCCTTCCAAAATTGGTTCATTCCATGATTATAGTTGTTATTGATGTTGTATAAATTAGTTTTGGTATTTTTGAATCTATTTTTCTTGAGTTGGAATTGTTTGGAAAAGGTTGAATTGAATTGGTCATGGTGGTGTTGTGGTAGTAGAAAGATTAATGGGTAGAATTGATGTTATGGTTTTAATGGCTTAAGGGAATGGTTGCATGGCAATATGGAACAAAGTACTTGTAATGAAATGGTTTTGGTTAGAGTTGGAATGTATTGGGATGGATTGAAATGGTTAGTATGAGTTTTGGTGAAGTTTAGTAACCCTTTTATGTTCTCAAAACAGAGTATTTTGGTGTATGGCATTTGGGACTGTGGTTGCTGATGTTTTTCAGCCTGTTTCTAATTTCTGGGTAGAGGGCACGACTCGTGCTCTGTGGCACGAGTCGTCCCTTGAGGATTGGACTAGTCATGCCCCTTGGGTCGACTGAATCTGAGTGAGGGTTAAGGGGGCACGAGTCATGCCCTGCCACCTCTGAACCATTTTTCAAGCAACAGAAACCTACTCTACCTAGGATATAATTGAACCCTCTTTGACTATAATTAAAGTAGAACACTTTAGCCATATAATGATGTCTTACTTGGTCAAAATGGATTTGTGGAAGTAGTTTAAATATTATTCGGAAAATGGTTGGCAGGCTTGATTTGTGACTTAACCAAAGTGAATCAAACTTGGTAATTTCAACTTGGACCTTTATAGAGGTTATGAATTGTTGCATATTGAACATGTAGGGCTTTTTGGTTATACATTGTGCCCTTACTTGATCTCATATTCATGGTTGGTGATATAAATAGTGTATGAAATGTATGTTGAACTATGTTATTAATTTAAACATGAGTATGAATGCCATGTTGTTATTTTCTTATCCCTTTGGTGGATTTCTTTTCAAGTAACTATTATGTGCTTGAACTTGTGTTAATTAGTTGATGTTTAGGCGTATAACGGAATATGATCATTTATGGAAATTGTTTTATAGTGTGATCGGATTACGTTATACCTGTGACTGTCCCCTTCTGTGGCCACAGACTGGGGTTATAGCATCTGTATTGAGCCAAAAGCCTTACAGAGTTGCTAGAATCTTATATGGTTCCCTGAAAAATGGGTCTTATAAGATGTGAATATGCCTAAGCAGTTCATAAATGAGTGGAGTTTTATCTCCCAATGTTGTACGACTTATTGTTCAAACGGAAAAAGGTAAACCAAGGTAACGTAATATGTTTACGGCTTTTTAAATGTGTTATATGCACCTTGTTATGTGTCGCATCTTACTTGGCATATTGTTGCATTCATAATAGCTTTTTGAGATTTATTCTCACCCTTCTCCCTTTAATGTTTTAGATTGCTCTGAGACAGGCGAATCGACCCAGTAAGGCCGGAGAGGAGTTTGGAAGTGGTCTTTTAGGATTGTCAGGAGGGTATGTATAGGTGGTGGATGTTGGAAGTGTATTTTGGTATCACTCCTTTGTTGGAGTTTGTTTATATAACAACTTTTTTATAACTTTTATTTGGGATCTTTTGTAACTTAAACATGTTGTTATCTTTCCAAGTTTGTTTCAAATTTTCCTCCAAGTGGAGATGAGTCAAGTTAGTTTTAAAATGGTAATGTTAAAGTTTGTGTTCTTTTCATGTTAAGTCAAAGTTTTGAAAATTCAGGTGGTCTTGATTAGTAAGGGGACACTCCCGCTCGGGGCACGTGGTAGGTTCCGGGTCGGGGTCCCCATGGTTGGTATCAGAGCCTCGATTTAGAGTTCAAGAATAGATGTCTAGCTTAAGGGGGAGTGTGTGATAACTGACGCCGAGTGTTTGATGCAGGAGTTTGTTCTAATGGCTGGGAATGGGGACGATCAGCATCAGGCTCAGGGCAATGTTGGCAATGCCGGGGGAGCTGGCAATCAGAATGCGGAGATGATGAACATGTTTCGGGTATTTTTGCAAAACATGGCAGCTCAAGGGCAAGCACAACATCATCAGGAAGGCAGACATGGGCATGGGTTAGAGAAATTCATCAAGATGGCTCCACCCAGCTTTAATGGAGATCCAGATCCGTTGAAGGCGGAGAGATGGCTTGAAGCTATGAATAAGATTTTTGCAGCAATGGAGAGTCCGGACGAGGAAAAAGTGAGGTGTGTTGTCTTCAAGTTGGAAGGACCTATCGAGCATTGGTGGCAAATAGTGAAGGATAGTTGGGATCGGGACCATACACCCCAGATATGGGAGAACTTTACTCGCAAGTTCCGGGATCACATTATTCCAATGGTTACAAGAGACAAGAAGGAGGTAGAATTTTTGAGATTGGAGCAAGGGGCAATGACCGTAGCACAGTATTCGGCGAAGTTTACGGAGTTAGCCCGATATTGTCCTCATTTGGTGCCAAAAGAAGAGAGACGGGTCTACCAGTTCGTGAAAGGGTTAAGGTTGGAGTTTCGAAAGCAGTTATTGACACATGACTTCACAGATTTTCAAGCGGCGGTGAACAGAGCATATCGAATAGAGAATGATATTGAAGAGCATAGGGGTAAATCGAAGGGTGGAAGTGGAAGTAAGCAGAAATTCCAAGGTCAAGGTTCGGGACAAAGTAGAGGGCAACAAAGGTTCTCAGCCTCGGGGGTAGCAAGAGGAGGAAATGTGACGGCTCCGGCAGCTCGACCTACTTCAAGTCAGTTTGGGATTGTTTGTGGTTACTGCAAGAAGATGGGTCATTCATAAGATAGGTGTTGGAGCAAGCAGGGAAAATGCTTAGAGTGTGGAGGAGCAGGCCATTTTCAAAAGAACTGTCCTAAGTTGCAGAGAGGGCAAGCTTTGGGTGTAGGTCAAGGGGGTCAAAGAGGGGGAGTTAAAAGAGACAACGAACGGAAGCCAAAAGATAGAGTGCAGGGGCAAGGGTTTGCTTTGGGTAGAGGGGAGGTTGATCCTAATGCCGTCATTAGAGGTATTGTCCCTGTCTCAGGAGTCAAGGCCCGCATCCTTACAGATCTCGGGTCTTCTCATTCATTTGTAGCATCTCATTTTGCATTTGCATTGCATAAGTTGCCTGAATTTATGCCTTATGTGCTAGAGGTTTCGACTCCTATGGGAGAGTGCCTCACTTCTTCGTTGGTCTATAATGGTTGTGATGTGACTATTTGTGGGCATGTATTGCCGGTGAATTTAGTAGAATTACAAATCCGGGACTTTGATGTCATTCTTGGTATGGACTGGTTGAGTCATTACCATGCTTTGGTAGACTGTCGTAGAAAGCGGGTCTCATTTGCTATGCCTGATATGCCTACTTTTGTGTTTGATGCGGATAAATCTATGTTTGGTATACATGTTATTTTTGCTTTAAAGGCTAGAAAAATGCTATCTAAAGGGTGTGCGGGGTACTTGGCTTATGTGGTAGATTCAAGTAAGAAATCCCCTGAATTAGCTCATGTCCCGATTGTTAGTGAATTTAGTGATGTATTTTCAAGTGAGTACTCTATGCCTCCGGATCGAGAGGTAGAGTTTTGTATTGACCTAGTGCCCGGTACTGTTAGTGTTATGCCCTAGGCCTATGATTGATAGACTTATGTGTTGACATTATTATTATATGAGATGTTTATCATTTGATTATTATATATGTTTTGTATATTTGTTTATAATAATCTCCGTCCCTAATTATTAAGAGAATAATTAGTATAATTGTCAATGGATAATCATACGATGATTATATGCATAGAGATGCACATTGAAATTATGGGTACTTGTTAGAGAACAAGTGACTGGACTTGACCCACATGAGATTTATGTCATTGTCAAATGTCATAATTAAATCTCATAAGGTTACTTCATTTAGTCCCTAGACCTGAGATTATCATGACCTTACATATGATGAAAGTCATGTTTGATTTTAGTCAAACGATATCTTAACACGATATTTATAAAGGCTAATTTTGGCATGATCGGATTCATGATGGGAAGGATGATAAGTCAAGATGGAATTTGTCCCTCGAAAGAGAGATGTTTTGCTTGGGCCCCTCGATGAGTGATAATGATGAAAGTGTATGGCCGTACCCCAATGTGATTGGAATTATCATTATACTCAAGAATCGAGAAAGCATTGAACAAAAACAAGTTGACGAGGACCATGACTTGTGTTCAATATAACATCGTGAGACAAAGGGAGAAATGAAAGTGTACCATTGGAAACGTGAACTCTTACGTTGCATTATTTGGGTAGACATAATGGCTTGCTAGAGTCCGCTTATGTCTTATGAGGGTCGATAAGATCGAACTCATTGCCAATATAATGTAATCCTATTGGGTCACACACAACTAGAATGAATTTGATTAAACCATTGGAAGAATGATTGAGAAATTCCTCATCAGCCTTGTTTGGCTGTGCGACACAACAGGCCATGTGCTGTGTATGGTCGTGCGACACAACAGGCCCTGAGGCGGTTTGACAGAATCCTTTCCTAATTTGATTAGGACTCATATTCTATACTAATGTAGTATAAATATGAACGTCTGTCAACCCTAGATAGCTAGCCGAAATTCTCAAAAGAAATTCACAAACATATTCTCAATATTATTCCAAGGTTTATAGGATCTAGCAATCTTCAAAAAATTGTTCTTGAATTCATTCGAAGGTGTGGATACCGAAAGAGGGTCTTCGCTCGTTCATCGATCAAGGCCTAGAGTTCAAGCAAGTTGAAGAACGAAGTTTGTGATTCGAAATCACATAATCAAATCGTTTGATAGCTCAAGAACGGAAAGCGTTCAAGGTTGGTTATATCTATCTCATAGTTTTTCAAGTTAATTATATAGAACGGATCCTAGGCTTCTTGGGTTTTATGTTATTTGATGCTTAATTCCGCTGCGCATGGACCCGTAAAACCCAACAGGTACTTCACCTATATCTAAAGCACCCTATAGAATGGCTTCGGCTGAGTTGAAAGAGTTGAAGACTCAGTTGCAGGAATTACTAGATCGAGGGTTTATTCGTCCAAGTGTGTCACCGTGGGGAGCACCGGTTTTGTTTGTTAGAAATAAGGATGGCACTTTGAGATTGTGTATCGACTACAGATTGTTGAACCAAGCAACCATAAAGAATAAATACCCTCTTTCACATATTGATGACTTGTTCAATCAACTCCAAGGTTTGTGATCTATTCTAAACTTCATTTGTGAAGCGGAGACCATCAGCTGAAGATTAGACCAGATGACATTTCAAAGACAGCTTTCAGGACGAGATATGGCCACTATGAGTTCGTGGTTATGCCTTTCGAGTTGACTAATGCACCAGCAATATTCATGGATATGATGAACCATATCTTCAAGCCGTACCTTGATAGTTTTGTGGTGGTGTTCATAGACGACATCCTTGTTTACTCCAAATCCCGGGAAAAGCATGAGAATCACTTGAGGATTGTCTTATCCCTTCTTCGTGAGAAGCAGTTGTTCCCCAAGTTCAGCAAGTGCGAGTTTTGGCTCGAGCAAATCTCTTTCTTGGGGCACGTGGTGTCTAGTTTGGGGATATTCGTGGATCCTTCAAAAATTGAAGTCGTAGTCAATTGGAAGCAACCTTTAACTGTGACAGAGGTTCATAGCTTTCTTGGTTTGGCGGGGTATTACAGAAGATTCATTGAGGGGTTTTCTCGAATTGCAACACCTTTGACGAGACTGACTTGGAAGGATATACCTTTTGTGTGGAATTCCAAGTGTGAAGCAAGTTTTGTTGAGTTGAAGAAGAGGTTGACATCCGCTCCCGTTCTTACCCTTTCGAATGGTTGCGAGAACTTCGTTATATTCAGTGACGCCTCGAAAGAAGGATTGGTATGTGTTCTAATGCAAGATGGGAAGGTGATTGCTTATGCCTCTCGGAAGTTATCACCGGTGGAACAGAATTACCCTACCCATGACATGGAATTGGCTGCGATTGTGTTTGCGTTGCATAAGTGGAAGCACTATCTTTATGAGGCAAAATTTGAGATTTTTACCGACCACAAAAGCTTGAAGTATTTGTTTACACAAAAGGAGTTGAATAATCGGCAAAGAAGATGGTTAGAATTTTTGAAGGATTTTGATTGTGTGATTTCGTATCATCCGGGTAAGGCAAATGTAGTTGCGGATGCGATTAGCCGAAAGGCTTATTTGTCAACTTTGAGTTCCCGAGAGTCAAGAAATGAGATGATTTTTGCGAATGTGCGAGCAGTTCCTACCTTGTATGGGGATTTGATGGAAGCTCAACAAAGTGATCCGGAGTTGAAGAAAATTTTGGGCCAAGTGCAAAATGGAAAATCCGGGGAGTTTGCGTTGAATAGAGATGGAATTTTAACTTTTCAAGGCAGAATTTGTGTTCCTTCATCACCGGAGATCAAGAGGTATGTTTTAGAGGATGGCCATAAATCCAAGTTGGCTATTCATCCGGGTAGTACGAAGATGTACCAAGATTTGAAGCGAGGTTATTGGTGGAATGGGATGAAAAGAGAGATTGCGGATTTTGTGTCTAAGTGTTTAACTTGTCAACAAATAAAGGCCGAGCATCAGAGACCGGCGTGGCTACTTCAACCGTTAGATATTATGGAGTGGAAATGGGAAGGAATTTCAATGGATTTTGTGACTGGGTTGCCTCCTACCGCGAAGAAGATGGATGCTATTTGGGTTATTGTTGATAGATTGACAAAGTCGGCTCATTTTCTACCGGTATCAACAAAATATTCGATGGAGAGGTTGGGTCAACTATATATGCGAGAAATTATTAGACTTCATGGAGTTCCAGTTAGTATTGTTTCCGATAGAGATCCGAGATTCACTTCTAGATTTTGGAGGGCGCTACATGAAGCTTTGGGGTATAAGTTGAGTTTTAGCATGGCGTTTCATCCTCAAACAGATGGACAGACCAAGAGAACCATTCAAATACTTGAGGATATATTACGGGCTTGTGTGATGGATTTTCACTTGTCTTGGGAAGATCACCTACCGTTGGTTGAGTTTGCTTACAACAACAGTTACCAATCTAGCATTGAGATGGCTCCGTATGAGGCGTTTTATGGTAGGAAGTGTAGATCTCCTATGTGTTGGGATGAGGTTGGTGAAGCTAAGATTTGGGGTCCGAATTTGGTTAGAGATTCAACGGAGAAAATCAAGGTGATCCGAGATAGGTTGAAGACGGCTCAGAGTTGGCAGAAAAGCTACGCCGACAATAGAAGACGAGACTTATCTTTTCAGGTTGGTGACTTAGTATTCTTGAAGATCTCTCCGAGGACTGGGATTAAAAGGTTTGGTAATAAGGGGAAATTAGCTCCGAGATTTGTTGGTCCGTTTGAGATCTTAGAAAAGATTGGGGAATTGGCTTACCGGTTAGCGTTGCCTCCATCCTTTTCATTACTTCATGACGTATTCCATGTTTCTATGTTGAGGAAATATTGCCACGATCCCTCCCATGTTTTGAGTTCTCCTCCCGAAGAGATTCAAGCGGATATGTCATATGTTGAGGAACCGTTGAGAATATTGGAATTTCAAGTTAAGGAATTGAGATCTAAGAGCATCCCGATAGTGAAGATCCTATGGAAGAATCATTCCATCGAAGAGGCTACATGGGAGCTAGAGTCGGAGATGAGAGAAAAATACCCTTGGTTGTTTGAGCGTGCAAATAAGTTCATTTAAAATTCGGAGCAAATTTTCTTTAAGAGGGAGTGAGTGTCACGACCCTAATATTAGGCACCATTTTAGCACACGTTGAGCACGTGTAGTATATCATTTTATGCCTTTTATGCTATTTGTTGGCTTTATGTGTTCATTTTTATACTTTGATGATTATGTGAAGTTTAGGATGGTTAGGAAATTTATTTAATAATTTAGGGTCTAAATGGAATAAAAATAAAGTGTTGTGGTGAAAGTAGAATATTGGAAATTTTAAATGAAATGATTATAAATGTTGAGGAGCTTTTGTGTCAAGGGTGAAAGTGTAAGATTTATAAGTTATTGTAAAATAAGAGTGGAAGGAGCTTAGGTAAAAATTAATGAAAGTCCTTCTTTGTTTAATTCCATGGAAATCATTTTAACAAGAGAAACCTTCTGCTCAAGTCTTTCTTCTAAAACCTTCCATGGAAACCTCAAACCCTAACCATTCCTTCCAAAAATTCAAGCCACTTCAATTCCTTGTCGTTTTCTAATCTGTTCGTATATTATTGTTCTTGGCTTTGAGAGGAGCACATCTATCCAGAAAAATAATTATTTCATTTCGCATTATTTCGGTAAGTTATTATGACTTCCTTCCAAAATTGGTTCATTCCATGATTATAGTTGTTATTGATGTTGTATAAATTAGTTTTGGTATTTTTGAATCTATTTTTCTTGAGTTGGAATTGTTAGGAAAAGGTTGAATTGAATTGGTCATGGTGGTGTTGTTGTAGTAGAAAGATTAATGGGTAGAATTGATGTTATGGTTTTAATGGCTTAAGGGAATGGTTGCATGGCAATATGGAACAAAGTACTTGTAATGAAATGGTTTTGGTTAGAGTTGGAATGTATTGGGATGGATTGAAATGGTTAGTATGAGTTTTGGTGAAGTTTAGTAACCCTTTTATGTTCTCAAAATAGAGTATTTTGGTGTATGTCATTTGGGACTGTGGTTGCTGATGTTTTTCAGTCTGTTTCTGATTTCTGGACAGAGGGCATGACTTGTGCTCTGTGGCACGAGTCATCCTTTGAGGATTGGACTAGTCGTGCCCCTTGGGACGACTGAATCTAAGTGAGGGTTAAGGGGGCACGAGTCGTGCCCTACTCTTTGACTATAATTAAAGTAGAACACTTTAGCCATATAATGATGTCTTACTTGGTCAAAATGGATTTGTGGAAGCAGTTTAAATATTATTCGGAAAATGGTTGGCAGGCTTGATTTGTGACTTAACCAAAGTGAATCAAACTTGGTAATTTCAACTTGGACCTTTATAGAGGTTATGAATTGTTGCATATTGAACATGTAGGGCTTGTTGGTTATATATTGTGCCCTTACTTGATCTCATATTCATGGTTGGTGATATAAATAGTGTATGAAATGTATGTTGAACTATGTTATTAATTTAAACATGAGTATGAATGCCATGTTGTTATTTTCTTATCCCTTTGGTGGATTTCTTTTCAAGTAACTATTATGTGCTTGAACTTGTGTTAATTAGTTGATGTTTAGGCGTATAACGGAATACGATCATTTATGGAAATTGTTCTATAGTGTGATCGGATTACGTTATACCTGTGACTGTCCCCTTCTGTGGCCACAGACTGGGGTTATAGATCTGTATTGAGTCAAAAGCCTTACAGAGTTGCTAGAATCTTATATGGTTCCCTGAAAAATGGGTCTTATAAGATGTGAATATGCCTAAGCATTTCACAAATGAGTGGAGTTTTATCTCCCAATGTTGTACGACTTATTGTTCAGACGGGAAAAGGTAAACCAAGGTAACGTAATGTGTTTACGGCTTTTCCAATGTGTTATATGCACCTTGTTATGTGTTGAATCTTACTAGGCATATTGTTGCATTCATAATAGCTTATTGAAATTTATTCTCACCCTTCTCCCTTTAATGTTTTAGATCGCTCTGAGACTGTGAGTACCCCGACCCGAACTCGTGTTTTTGGGTATGTTTTCATTTAGATGCATTTTGTTTTGGGCTCATTTATTTAAACATATTTAGTTTTTGGCCTTCATTATTCATTTATTTATTCATTTATTTACTTTGACCCATTTGATTCTTCCTTGGGCCTGCCTCCCTTCGGCCCAATCTGTCCTAGGAATGACCGGTGTCGTCCGACACGGACAGACCTAAGGCGGTTAAAACTCCATGTCGTACGACATAGGAGCTCCTCTCAGCATGCCTATAAATAAAGGGCTTTGCTGATTATTTTAAGGGGGGATTTTTGGCAAGTAAGGTTACTCTGCTGAAATAGAGACTCATATTCTCTCTCATACACACACACTCACCTCCCTCCTCACACACACACACATCCAAGCCAAAGTCCAAAGGTGGTCATTCCTTGTTGGTGTTTTGAAGGGGCAAACACCATACTATTGGTGCTTTTGCCTTGTGGACTACAATAAGTAGACCCTAGACTCTCTCTCTCTCTCTGATTACATCTTGCTTACTTGTTCATTTTACATTGCATGCTTATATTGTTTGATAACATGTGAATATTTGGGATTTTTCATGATAAAGGTGGTGGAGATGTGAATCATCAATATTCACATCTCCTCACTTCAGATCTGGACATTTAGTGTCATTAGTTGCATTAAAGTTTGCATCTTGGTTGATTGTGTTTGAGTTAGGAGGTGATGGCTACATGATCATGGCCAAAAACATGTGATTATTCACATTTGGCCATTAAAGCCATGTGATCCTCCCATAATACTCACGTATTATTGTTTTTCTACTGCTTTCAGTTGATATCATAGCCTAGTTTCATGATTTGATTGATGTGGGATCAATCTGCTGAAGGCACTGATACAAGACACCTATGTCGTCCGACACAAGACACCTCAAGGAGTCCTGTGTCATACGACATAGAGATCCCAGAAAGCTGTTTGGCTTCAGTGACTTCAGATAAGCTCAGATTGATTCCCCTTGTAATTTTAAGCTATGTTAAGTAGTTTTTAGTTCATTTATCACTATTTGGGCAGTCTGGGATCATTTGGGTGAAATCTGATGATGGAGGCGGCTTATGTCGTCCGACACAGGATACCCTTGGTGTCCTGTATCATACGACATCCATATCACAGAAAGTCATCTTGACTTTATTGACTCCAATCAACCCCAAATTGGTCTCAGACCCTAAACAATGTTTCTCCATAGTTAAAATAGCCTTATATTAGCTTTAGATTAGCTTTGGTGGCATATCCACCCCCTTTGTAAGAGGTAATTTGACCAGGATACCCTGTGTCGTCCGACATCCCTCTCCTGAGGAAGTCCTGTGTCGGACGACATCTAAAGTCCCTGGACAGGCTGTCTCAACATTTTCCATGTAATTCAAGCAATCATTTGTAAGGGTGTGGCCCCTTTAATGGCTCACAAGTTGTATTTAGTTTCAATATTATCAATGAAATCCAAATTTGCATGCCTTGCTTGTTGACACGAATTGCACACACTTAGAATGATCATCATTGTCCTTGTTTGATTGAAAGTCTCGAAAGAGGCAACGTGGGTGAGCTCTATATTCTCTTCCCACGTCGTAACTTGACCCCCGGACCCATTTTCTCATTTTTCAAAAGGTTTTTCAATGTTTTCCTTAAAAATGGCGTGGCGACTCCCAAAAAGAAAATAAAACAATTTTTAAAATCAAAAAATGATTTTCGACGAGCGTTCATTCAGAGACAGGCGGACCAACCCAGTAAGGCCGGAGAGGAGTATGGAAGTGGTCTTTTGGGATTGTCAGGAGGGTATGTATAGGTGGTGGATGTTGGAAGTGTATTTTGGTATCACTCCTTTGTTGGAGTTTGTTTATATAACAACTTTTGTATAACTTTTATTTGGGATCTTTTATAACTTAAACATGTTGTTATCTTTCCAAGTTTGTTTCAAATTTTCCTCCAAGTGGAGATGAGTCAAGTTAGTTTTAAAATGGTAATGTTAAAGTTTGTGTTCTTTTCATGTTAAGTCAAAGTTTTGAAAATTCAGGTGGTCTTGATTAGTAAGGGGACACTCCCGCTCGGGGCACGTGTTAGGTTCCGGGTTGGGATCCCCACACATGGTGTCTGAAAAGGGGATTGAAGTAGATAGGGCTAAGGTAGAAATGATTGAAAAATCACCTCCGCCCACCAATATGAAGAGTGTGAAGAGTTTCATGGGACATGCCGGTTTTTACCGGAGATTTATAAAAGACTTTTCAAAATTTTCTAAACCTTTAACTAATCTACTAATGAAAGATGTTCTGTTTGTTTTCGATAGTTGTTGTCTTGAAGATTTTGACAGGTTGAATATGGCATTGGTATCCGATCCTATTGTGCAACCACCGAATTAGGATCTCCCTTTTGAGATCATGTGCGATGCAAGTGACTATGCGGTGGGAGCCATTTTGCGGCAGTGGAAGGATAAGAAGGTATATGCCATCTACTATGCAAGTAGAACATTTGATGAGGTACAAGTCAACTATGCCAAAATGGAGAAAGAGTTAATTGGTCGTGGTGTTTGCAATCGACAAATTCCAGTCATATTTAGTGGGATCAAAAGTCATCGTGTACACGGATCATGCGGCCATACGGTATTTATTGGCAAAGAAGGAGGCCAAACCGAGACTTATTAGATGGATCCTTCTTCTCCAATAATATTATTTGGAGATTCCTGACAAAAAGGGGACGAAAAACTTGTCCCATTTCTTTCGATTTCTAAATCGATTCAAAAATCAAATCGATTTTCAATAGCGGATCATTTGTCCCGACTCCCAAAAAGTTTGGAAATTTCCGATAAAGAGGAACTTCCTATTGATGATTCATTCCTGGATGATCTTCTACTTGCCATAAGCAATGTCGAAACCCCTTGGTTTTCGGACATTGTAAATTATTTTGGTTGTAGAATACTTCCTCCGAAAATGAGTTATCAACAAAGGAAAAGTTCTTTTTGGAAGTGAAAAACTATTTTTGGGAGGACCCACTTTTATTCAAGCAATGTGCGGATGGTATCATAAGGCGATGTGTGCCTAAAGAGAAGATGAGTAACATACTTCATCATTGTCACTATTCTCCTTATGGCGGGCATGCAAGTACATCAAAGACCGCCTCCAAGATTTTTCAATCAGGTTTCTATTGGCCCACACTCTACAAACATGCTCGAAATTTTGTTATTTATTGTGATCATTGACAATGAACCGAAAACATCTCAAAAGGAATGAAATGCCTCTTAGCAATATATTGGAGGTCGAGATCTTTAATGTGTGGGGAATAGACTGCATAGGGTTATTTCCATCATCTTACAACAACAAAGACATATTGGTCGCGGTGGATTACGTCTCAAAATGGGTGGAGGCCATTGCATCCCCAACGAATGACTCAAAGGCAGTAAAGAAACTCTTCAAGAATGTCATCTTTCTGAGATTTGAGGTCCCGAAGGTACTTATAAGTGATGGTGGATCACACTTCTCTCACCGTCAATTTGAGACACTTTTAACGAAGTATGGTGTCCATCACAAAATGGGTACCGGGTATCATCCTCAAACAAGCGGACAAGTAGAAGTTTCAAATCGAGAAATTAAGTGGATTCTCGAGAAGACGGTGACTAATTCTCGGAAAGATTGGTCCATAAAATTGAATGATGCTTTATAGGCCTATCGCACCGCTTTTAAAACACCAATCGGGACCACACCGTTCCGGTTAGTGTATGGGAAGCCATACCATTTACAGGTAGAGCTTGAACACAAGGAATACTGGGCTATCAAAGCCATGAATTATGACAAGGTGGCCGCCGGTGAGAAAAGGAGGTTGCAGCTGCAAGAATTAGAAGAACTACGGTTTGAAGCATACGAGAGTGCCAAATTATACAAGGAGAAAACAAAGAAATGGCACGATACTCATATCATGAGAATAGAGTTCAATAAAGGGGATATGGTACGACTATTCAATTCTCGATTAAAAAAAATTCTGGGAAAGTTAAAGTCAAGATGATCTGGTCCGTACCAAGTTCGGAAGGTTTACCCGTACGAGCCATCGACATATGAAGCGAGTCGAAGGGCGATTTTAAGGTCAATGGCCAACGACTCAAGCATTATATAGTCGGTTATCCAATCGGAGTGGTGTCTTCGATAGCATTTGGAGACCCAATTTCTCGGATAAAAGAAAATGGGGTCGAGCTCATGACCTATAACAAGCGTCAATGGATGGTAAACCGATGGATTAGTTTACTTAAATGTATTATTTTCCAATTTTTAGAAATTATTTGCTTATTTTTATTCTTATTCTTATTCTTATTATTATTATTATTATTATTATTATTATTATTATTATTATTATTATTATTATTATTATTATTGTTATTATTATTATTATTATTATTATTATTATTGTTGTTGTTGTTGTTGTTGTTGCCACTCTAACATTTTTTTTGTAGGTAATTTGAAAAAAAAGGGAGCAAAATTGGTCAGGACGGCACAAGCACGGGCATGCTAAATAGCAAGCCTGGTCGTGCCAGCCCGGGAGGGCACTGGACATGCTAAAAACAATTTGAGATGGAATTTTCAAAAACCAAAAGCACGGCCGAGTATATCCCGAAGCACGGCCGGGCCCCTGGTCTGAACAGACGCATCCCCCTCTCCAAAAGTCGGTCCCTTTCATTTATGTTCCTATTTGCCTTCTCTTCTCCTTCACTCTCTCTCTCTCTCTCTAAAACCCCAAGACACCTGAAGATCCATCACCACACCACCAAAATTCGATCTAATGCACCATGAAATCTGGAAAAATAGCCCTCTCCCACCTTCTTTTCATCACCTAAACACTAAATACACCATCAAAACACCCCGAAATCTACCAAATCATCACAAAATTCCGAAACCCTAGTTTTTCCCCATCTCAAATTCTCTGATTTTGGTCAAATTGGAGTACAAGATTCGATCTCGAAGGGTTTTCAAGCTATAGAAGGAAGAGAAAAAGGATTCAAGGCCATTGAAGTTGATTTCTCCATCAAAATTTCGGGTAACCCAAAAATTCTCTCTCTCTAAAAATAATTGGGTATTGTTTTTCATTGGATTTTGATTAACAATAAAAATTCATGGGAAAATAAATCTAGCACCTAAGAGGCCCCGTGGTTATAAAGCCTCAAGTTCAAATTTGACACCAACCTTGGATAGAATGGGTATTGATTTTAAAACTGAAGAAGAGGTTGATATTTTCACTAAATTGAGCACAAGGAACATTAAACCAACCCAATTCCCAGATGAGGGTTACCTTAGAAGCCTAGGTATTCTAAACAATATTAAGGATCTTCATGAAGGTATGGAAAGTGTTGGTTTTCTAGATCTTGAAGCTAACACATACAAGAGGTTGACCTTAGAGTTCTTGAGCACAATGAATAAATATTTACCCAAGAAACAGACGAAGAAACAAGTGAAGAATATGAGTTAGGCCACGTAGATTTTTGTCTCATGAACCGGGACTATTCCCTCTAATATCTTGATATCAACGATATGCTTAGGTGGCCCGTTTACAGAAACCAAGCCATGTATTCAAGTCAATATAATTCAGGGGTTTTTTGGAAGCAAATCACGGGTTAAGCACTCTAGGACTTCCAAGACTTCCTCCATTATTCACCCAGTGCTCCGTATCATCCATAGAATTTACGTTTGCACCGTTTTTGGGAGGAAGGATAAGGGAACCATCAATTCTTTGGAGTTGTAAATGTTGTGGCCATTTGTTCATACATATAAGCATATAAGCCTAGCTCACTTGTTTGTTAATCATCTTTGGGAGATCATTGCCCTCTAATTTCACAGGGAGATTCACTTGGGAGGATAGGTAACCGTCATTTCCAATTACTTGAGTGTTAAGATACCTGAGAATTGGGTAGCGGTACCTGAGTCAACCAAACTTGACATTAAAGCCCTAAGGACAATGCAAATGCTTTTGGATAATAGAAATAGAACATATACATGGTTGGTAGGGGTAGGACTAAACAGTTGCATTACGTAACTTTACCCAACAATGATCTTCCCATTGTTAATATCCGTGAACCACTTACATGGATTTTTTTCGAAAACCATAGCCAAAGAAAGGAACCAAGAGGAGGAAGAGAAAGTCCCAAACCAACAGATGTCCCCCGAGTTTTATCAACACTTCAACCAGATGATACTCCAACAAAATCAAATGTTCCAAGACTGTACCCAATTTAGAGGTGAATTTCAAGAGACCCGGGGAAGAGTGAACTCCATCCATGATTATGGAGTTGCACATTGGGATAACTTTCCACCACCACCACCACCGCCGCATCAATGAGTTCTATTTCCCTCGCCCACATTTATTTTATCATCTACTTTAAACATTAGGGAACAATGTTTATTTCAAATGTGGGGGAGGGCTCTATATCCGCTTTTAGTTAACATTTTCCATTAGTTGCATGCTAGTTTAATTCTTCATGTTTTCCTTATGTTTATATTAGTTAGTTTCTCACATATTAATGTAGTTTTTATTTTCCTTTGTATTCATTAATTTAGTCTCATAATTCCCGTTTTCTATGTATGCATTAGAGCACGTTTATTTTTCAAAAAAAAATATAATAAATAAAAAAATATTGCCTCAATGACGATATAGTTATTGATCTTTATGCCTACCAATTGCCTTAGTAAATCATTTTCTATCAATTTCAACATATCTTTTATCACTAGAGAAATTTAGAAAAAAGAACCTAGGAATTTATTGGAAAATAAATGGAAAATCATAAATTAATATATGATTCATAAAGTTTTTACTAAGAAAAAGAATATTTTTTGAGTAATGAGCTTTGTATCATTTGGCGCTTGGATAGGATATATACACTTGTGAAAATTTTTGAAAATTCTTTTTATAAAAATGCTACATGGAGTGTACACCTCGAGACTTTCATTTTAATTTCTTTTGGGAGATATCCGGGTTGTTACGCACATCTTACCTTCACTTTTTTCATCTTATTATTTCCACTATCAAGGCTAATTGATGATTAATTACACTACATACATCTTGTTTAGGTTATCCACTCAAAAATCTAAATGAATAAATTATTAAAAGAGTGTGATGACCAAAAGCAAGGATATATTTGTAGGGACCCCGACCCGAAATCTAACACGTGTCCCGAGCTGGAGAGACCCCAACTAAGAGAGACCACCTGGAAATTTAAAAACTTTGACTTAACTTGAACCTTGAAACAACTTTAACATGACCATTATAAACTAACTCCATTCATCTCCACTTGGAGGAAGAGTTGAAACAACTTTGAAAGTAAACAACCTGTTTTAGTTACAAAAGATTTCAAATAAAAGTTATACAAAAGTTGTTATATAAACAAACTCCAATAAAGGAGTAATACCAAAATACAACCACAATCCCATCTAGAACATATACATACCCAACAACCCAAAAAACTAGTACAAACTCCGTTCCGTCCTCACTGGCCGGGTCCTCTTGTCTCAGGTCGATCTAAAACATTAAAGGGAGAAGGGTGAGAATAAATCTCAATAAGCTATTATGAATGCAACAATATGACAAGTAAGATGCAACACATACAAGGTGCATATAACACATTGGAAAAGCCGCAAACCCCTTACATTACCTTGGTTTACCTTTTCCCGTCTGAACAATAAGTCGTACAACATTGGGAGATAAAACTCCACTCATTTGTGAACTGCTTAGGCATATTCACATCTTATAAGACCCATTTTTCAGGGAACCATATAAGATACTAGCAACTCTGTAAGGCTTTTAGCTCAATACAGATGCTATAACCCCAGTCTGTCCACAGAAGGGGACAGTCATAGGTATAACGTAATCTGATCACACTATAGAACAATTTCCATAAATGATCGTATTCCGTTATATCCCTAAACATCAGTTGATTAACACAAGTTCAAGCACATAATAGTTACTTGAAAAGAAATCCACCAAAGGGATAAGAAAATAACAACATGGTAAATCATACTCATGTTTAAATCAATATCATAGTGTAACATACATTTCATACACTATTTATCTCACAAACCATGGATATGAACTCAAGTAAGGCCACAATGTATAAACAACAAGCCATACATGTTCAATATGCAACAATACATAACCTCTATAAAGGTCCAAGTTCAAATTACCAAGTTTGATTCACTTTGGTTAAGTTGCAAATCAAGGTTGTCAACCGTTTTCCGAACAATATTTAAACCCCTTCCACAATTCCATTTTGACCAACTAAGATACCATTGTATAGCTAAAGTGTTCTACTTTAATCTTAGTTAAAGAGGGTTCATTTATATCCTAGGTAGATTAGGTTTACAACGCTTGAAAAATGGTTCAGAAGTGGCAGAGCAGGGCACGACTCGTGCCCCAGGGCACGACTCGTGCCCAATGCATACCCCTCAAATACAGTCGTCCCCTATTGAGTACGACTAGTCCACCTTCAAGGGACGATTCGTGCCACAGAGCACGAGTCGTGCCCTCTGCCAACATCAGCAGCCATAGTCTCACAAGCCATTCACCAATATACTCTGTTTTTAAAGTGACCAAAACAAGTATTAACATCAGTAAAATAGACCAAACCATTCCATACCCCTTTTAATACATTCCAACACTACCCAAAATCATTTTATTACAAAAACTTGGTTCCAACCCTTTCCCTTAAGCCATTAACCCATGAAAACCATTCTAACCATTACTCTTACTACTACAACCACCACACCATAACCAACTCCATTCAATTTTTCCCAAAACAATTCCAACTCAATAAAAATGTTCCAAAACCACAAAAACCCATTTATAAACCATCCATAACAACTATAATCATAGAATGAACAACTTTTGAAAGAAAATCATAATAACTTATCGGAATAATGCGAAATGAAATATTTATTTATTCGGCTCTACGCGTTCCCCTCGTCACCACGAACAAGAATATCCGAACGGATTTAAAAACGAAAAGGTATTGAGCTTGGTATGATTTTTGGAAGGAACTTAGGGTTTGGTGCTTTCTAAGGCTTTTGAGGAAGAAAGAGTACTGAGGAAGAAGGAAAATGAATCTTCCTTGTTTATTTTCCAAGGATAAATATAAGATGTTCAACTAAAGCTCCTCCATGAATTCAAGCAATACCACTAACACCTTTAACTACCAACCTTTACAACTAAGCACCTCAACAACTTATAACTTAATACTTTAAAATTTCAAATATTATAAAATCACTACACACTTTATTTTTATTCCATTTAGACCCTTTATCATTAAAATTAATTCATTTTCACCCTAACTTCACATAATTCATCAAAAACATAAATAAACACATAACAATTACCAAGTAGCATAAAAGACATAAAATGATATACTACCACCCCAACCCCAAGTGCTCAATGTGTGCTAAAAGGGTGCCTAATATTAGGGTCGTGACAATATTGTTCCACTATTATCTTTAAGGACTCGTGTCATACATAATCAATAGCCTTGAATTTTTCCACTATCATCCTCCGCTCCATTTTGTGATTCTAATTGCACATCAATCTTATGGGTACTTTTGAAGTATGAATAAAGATTATTATTTTTAATGGTACATTTCGAGTATAAAACACTTTTTAAACAAGGCACACAAGTGTGAAAATTTTGATAATCCATTCTTATGATCCAAAAGTTCATTATTGATACATTTTGCTTTTGCTTGGTAAAATCTCATTTATGCTATATTAACTTGTAATTTTTATCTATTCTCCAATTTCTTCATAGGATCTTTCTCTTAAATCTCTTGGGTTAAGGCATGGAATAATGAATAGCAGGCAATTTTCTAAGGCAACAACTTATAACACTTCTCTGAGGGGATCGACTCGTTTCTTTCTTTTCATATTCGTCATATTGCATTCTTCCTCATTTTCTATGCTTAGGGTCAAGAAAGGATTAAATGTGGGAAAGTTGATAAATGGCTATTTTATAGTCATTTATAGTCTAATGTTTACATCATTTAGTTTAGTTTTGAGTACATTTAGTTTAATTTAGCTTGTTTTATTACATTACGCGAATGTTATGCTTGGTTGGTAGTTTTGTGATTGAAACATGATTTTAAGACATTTTTGGCGTGAGGACAAGCTTGGGCCATAACTTACAAGGTGGAATAAATGAATGGGAGCAAGGGGAAACACTTTTGTAGAAGAAATTGGAAAAAACAGAGTAGTCCAGAGCTTGCATGGCCAAGTATGAAGCGAAGCACGGTGGCACTGGCCGTGCTATTTTTCATCTGGGAATGTCAGAACAAAAAATGGATTTTACGGCCGTGTATATACTTTGGCACGCCCGTGTATATACTTTGGCACGCCTGTGCCAAAGCTGTTACAGCATTCTGCAACATCTTTTAAAGGCACCTTTTTTAATAACCTTTTGGAAAGTGGTGCGACCTTAGGCTACAAGGCCTATATAAAGACATGTATTCAACAGATTTGGATATCCAGAAACTATTGTAAGCATACTCTAGTATCATTTGTATTCCATAACATCAATTATTTCCAAATTTTGAGAGATTCATCAAGTGTTCTTGAGCAAAATTCTGAGTTGGAATAATTAAAGTTCTTGAGGTTTATTTTCCAGCCATTGTCTCTATCTTCATTATCTGAATAAGTATTTCTCTTCTTCTCTATCATTTCATGACTTATTCGTCTTTCATTATTGTAATGGCTTGTTAGTAATCTCCCTATTTCTTGGGGTTGGAAACTCAACATCATGTGTTCTTCATATTTAATCATACTTCTTCCTTTTTCTTCATCATAAATCAATTTTCTTCATATCATTTTTAAATGCCAACGAATATGAAGACGTCTATATTTGTAAAAATCCTAGTTAATCAAAAGAAGTACTTAGAAGTGAATCTTGATTAACAGAAACATATGAATTAAACTAGGCACTATTAATCACGAGAGTAGATTAATTGCCTAGGAAAGATTATTTAGTGGAAAATATGTGGATTTAATATATACTTAATGGGTTTTGACTAATGTATGGAACCATTGAGAGAAATGTCGTGTTAGTCTTAAAATATGTGTGTTATACCTTGATGGTGAAAAGTTAGCACAACTTATCGTATCATTCTTGATTATGGCTTGATCATTTTTATAAAAGCATGGTTGTTTGATGAATGAATGATTGTTTGAGTTCTAATCCCGGGAATACTTTCATCATATAGTATTTAAAAGTTAGAGTAATTTTTCACTTGTTCTAAATATTAATAAACAAAACAAATTATCCCCCAATCAATTTTTCATTCATAATTATTAATTAAAAGCAACTATTGGTTCATAGTAAACATTATCCTTGTGGGATCGACCCGCATTTGCCCTTTTCTATATTACAACCACACCGTGCACTTGCGGTATTAAAGTAAGTCGTTAGGTTTTGGCTTAACACAAAGCTTGAACTTCCTTTATGCAAGATCATAACAAGATATTATGTCCTCTATTGTTTTATCCATTTTGCGGTAATTGACATCCATGTTCGAAGAAATTGAGTTAAATAAGAGGAAGAATGGGGTAAACTTCAATTTGATCAAATGTCATTCCTGCAACTTTAAGTCATCCAATATTTGGTAAATAGAAAAAAGATTTGACTGATAGGTGCAGCGATGCAATTTTAATGAATAACAGAGTCGCCACTTATTATTTATTTAGGAAAACAATAAGAAAAACCTTTTTTTTGAAAGATTTGGGTTCGGGGCTTAAGTGATGGATTTGGAAGGTCAAGGAGAACCGCATCCACCCAATCTGAAGATTGGTCTTGCTTAAGGGGGATTATCAATCAAAACAACATACTATTTAAGAACAATAAAACACTAATTAATTTCTTAATTAGGAATGTCGGGTTGTATGCTTCGAGATCACCTTCATGGATTGAAGGGATTCTAGGCTAACCCTTTTGATGGGATTACACTACTCTAAAAGCCATTAGAGGGATTGAGAAGAAGAGTAAGAAAGTATAGGAGTTTACCTTGTGTTTAGGGAGTATTTGGTTTAGAACGTGATTCTAAGCGTTTTCCTCCTCCTTCTCGGTCGAGAAAGGATTTGAACAGAGTTTCGCCGAATCTCGATGTTCGTCAATCAACAAGGTTAATGGATGAATTTGGGTATTTGTTTATGAGTGATTTAAAGAAATTTTTCAAGGAGATAAACAAGTAAATTGTGTGTTGACCGTCCTTTGAAATACTGAAAGACATCTAGTATTTATAGGGGTTGATTTACTTGGTCACCAAGATTAGGAGACTCAAGTGGATTGGGATTCCTCCCAAAGAAGGATCCAGAACTTTAAGATCAGTAGACACCCGAATTAGATAAGAGTTTATCAAGAGAAGAGGTTGAAATCGATAAGAGAAGTGAATCTACACATTCTGCAGAGGGGTTGTCTCGCGCGAGACACATATGTCCCACGCGGGACAACTAGTCAATCGACTATTTTGTCCTCTTCAGTCATTCTGTTAGTCAGTTAGGTCCATAACTAACAAGGTTTGTTAGAAACTTAACGAAACATGATGAACCTAATATGCTTTCATCAAAACACAAAAGAGAGACGAAGAGTAGTGTAATCATGTAATTATTGGTTCACAATGGGGTGTCTACAGAGCCCCTTGATGACAAAACTTATGAAAGAAGTCATGTCATCGATAGAAAAGACATCATTCTGAACATTGGGATGGTCGTGCCACACAGCTGCCTACATATTTCTATCGGAGAATCAAACCAAAATGTAGTTCGACTCCAAAACACTAAAAGGCTATTTTAGGTATTTTTAAAATCGAAGAGGGATTTTTTTTTTGAAAAGGTAAAATCATACTAAGAAATCAAGGACTTGACCCAATTCTGAAAATACTTGTTTGTTGATGAAGTTGTTGGCGCCACCCGAGGTTACTGACGTAGCTGAGGTTGTTTGAGTGCTTTCGAACCATGGATAAATTCATACTGATGAACCAATGACTTGACCCAATTCTGAAAATATCCTTTTTTGATGATGCGCCGCCTGAGGTTACTGACCTTGCCGTTGTTGTCGAGGTCACGAACTTTAAAGTTGCTGAGGTCACAGACTTTGTTGATGTTGTCGAGGTCACGGACTTTGAAGTTTGCTGAGGTCACAGACTTTGTTGACGTTGCCAAGGTCATGGACTTTATTGATGCTCCACCTGAGGTCACAAGTGTCGCTGTTGTTGCTGAGGTCATGGACTTTATTGTCGTTGCTGCCGTCACAGACTTTGAAGTTATCGGTTGAGGTGGAGGTTCTGTCGACTCCAGTAATGCAAGGATATAGCATACTGGTCTCGGATGGACCCGAATGATTCTTACCTTTATGCACCTGTTAGCACATAAAGATTCCAAATAGATTTTTCAAATTTTAGTTGTTTAATTGTACTTATGTGGTGGTGTCCACGTCTGTTCGTATAAATGGTCGGTTGGTCATTTTGGTGGTGAGTTTATGTATAAGTATTATATGGATTTGTATGGATTTATATTTGAGATGGGTGAACTATATGAGTAAACTTGTGTTTGACAAGTTGGGACCAAATCAGGTTTATGCAGAATCTGTTGCTAGTCAGCGAGGTTATTGATAGCACGGATTTGTACTACGTAATTCCTATGTTTTCCGGTATTATTTTATGTTATTTCCATGTAATTTGTTTGGATTGATGTCTTTTGAGTGATATTATGTATTGTGAGGATTTTGAGATAAAAGTTGTAATTTGTGAGAATTTTTAGATAGTTTTTGGATGTAAAGGTTTTTGGTCCTCAAGTGTTGCTCAAAAGTCATCAAAGTTACACCATGGAAGTCAAGCCAAAGAGGTTCGGAGGCGAGCCAAGGATTGAAGAGAAAATGTGAAGAAAACAGTGATTTTGCTTCAGGGGACGAGTCGTCCCCCTTTGGCCCAACTATTCCCCAAAGGGGGGACGCCAGGTTCAGAGCATGTTGCAGACTGGGACGAGTCGTCCCCCACATCACGACTCGTCCCCATTGAAGGAAGACCAAGGGACGACTCGTGACCACTGGGACGAGTCGTGCCACCTTTCGAATGACGTAATTTTGGCAGTTTTCTTTATTTTTAATTTATTTTCTTTTCCTTTTTAGCTAGGGTTTAGGGAGGAAGTATAAATACTTTCTCTTAGCAGTCTTTTTAGGTTATCTTTTCTCTTATTAGCTTTTCAAAACAATATTCAAGTTTTGAATCTCCATGGAAGGCTAAGCTCTCTTGCTTTGGATTTGTAAAGTTTGAACCATCTTTACTTTCAATTGAGGTTTGATTTCTTTTAATTATTCTTCCCTAATTGCAATTTTACTTGTTCTTAATTCAAATCAATTTCTAGGGTTTTGAGAAATTGATCAATCCCTTAATCCTTTGAATTGATTATTGCTAGATTTCCCTTTTATCGTGTCGGACTAGGGTTATCATTGTAGCACTTTTGCAATTCTTGAATGTTTCATCTTGGATTGTAATTAAAGTAAAATTGGCTTTAATTCTATTTGAAATAATAATAGGTTGATTTCTTGATCTTAATCTCTTGAAACTTTCATCGATTAATACTTTGAATCTTGGCCAGGTGTCGGCTAGGTTTTGGTATTGATTAGGGTTATTAGTTGAGCGTGTCGCCGCTAGTGATTATTAACAAAGAAGAGATAGAGATTTTGCATCTCGTGATCAAGTAATTAGGGAGAAGAAAGAAAGAATTCATTAGGTGATATTGATTGTTAGACGGGGATAATTTTGCATATCCAAGGTGTTTCTTTACTTTATTATTCATAACTTAGATTTCAATTCCCGTCTTAGGATTATAATTATTTCACAAACAAAAACCCCCAATTGTGTGCGTGACTTGATCGTTTGCAATCTTGTTCCACGAGATCGATCCTGGACTTCCACCATCTACATTTTTAGGAGTCCTTGTAGTAATTTAGTAGGTGTGCGACTAAGCCTATCAAATTTTGGCGCCGTTCTTGGGAACGGTGTAATTGTTTACGATCATCTTCATTTCTTAATCTATTTCTTTTTCTTTTTATTTATTTTTATTTTAGTACTTGTGTTATACTCTAAGTGATATACCACTGCTCTCTTGTGGTGTGTAACCGTGCATGGTTCACACCCGTTCTACTAACGATTTACTTGTGCCTCTTGATACAGAAATTGAACGTTCTTTCAGGAAAGGACGTAAAGCAAACAGGAGGTTGAACTATAATAGTTGGGAGACAGAGATGGGGGACAGAGCAGCGCAGACACTGGGAGAGAAAACCGCTCCAAACTGGACGGAGCAACCGCAGTGCCACTTTTCCCGCATTGCCCGGGAGTCACATTTGAGTTGAAAGCCGGGCTTCTAAATCAATTGCCTAGCTTCAGGGCTACCCGGTGAAAATCCGAATCGGCATGTTTCCCAATTTGTGCAAGTATGCAACAGTATGAAGCCTTCGGATCTCCCAATTGAGCGGCTTACGCTCCGAGCTTTCTCATTCACATTGAAGGACGGGGCGATGTATGGTACTACCACCTGGCCCCGAACACGGCATTACCACCGGCGAGATGTTAAAGGAGGCTTTCTTGGATGAGTTCTTCCCGGTGAATCAAATCAATGTGATGAAAAGGGACATAAGCAATATGGAGCGAAGGGGATGAATCATTCTACGATTACTTCAACGATTTCATACACTCACTCGGAGTTGTCCCTACCGCGGGTATGATCGATCAGCGATTATGTATTTCCACGGAGGGCTTGCGATCGGGACAAGCGAATGGTTGACTCTTCATGTGGGGGTAGCATCTTGAATAAGACTACTGCGGAAGCTCGAAATTATTGGAGGAGCTAGCGAAGAGTACCGGACACATGGTTTGAGGTCAAGTGTCGGGCGAGGTTAATGCAGTGGGTCCGATAGTGGGGTGGCGGATCAACTTAAAGCGATGTCGAGGACATCAAAAGTATGATGAAAGCAATGATGCTAGGACGGCCGCGAAGCAATGTGGTATTTGTTACGATGTGACTCATCCGACGGATTCGTGTCCGACTTTACAAACAAGGTGAGTATGAAGATGTGAATGCGGTGGGTTTCGGAGGCCGAGACGAGAACACTTACAATCCCAAGCTGGAAGAATCACCACAGGTTCGGTTGGTCCAATCCGAATGGGGCGCGGCGGCCGCGGTTCGGTAATCGGTTCGGTAATCCGCGGGGTTTTACTGCCGGTTCGGCGGCCAATGCGGTTTAGGCCACCTATGCGGCCTCAGCGGTTCAGCGGCAGCGGTTTCGGCCGCGCGGCAGGCAGCAGCCGCAGCAGCGATCACCGCGAGACGATCTACGAAGATATGTTCCGCACATTGGCTCAAAGTATGAGCACCTTATCCAGCGGTCTTGAGCGGTATCGCGGAAGGGCGATACGAGTATCGGTGGTCTTGAGAGGCGAGATGGGGACAGTTGCGGATGCGGTGGGTAGATTGGAGGCTCAGAATTCGGGAAAGTTGCCATCAAGAACAGAACCGAATCCGAATCAGAAAAATGTGAGTGCTGTAACACTGAGGAGTGGTAAGGAGTTGATAGACACAGTGATCAACGAGGAACCGGAGTTGGAGGTTGAGAAGGCGAGCCAACGAGAAAAGTCGTGGAAGAGAAGGGTACCGCATCTCGAGTCGCGCCACCGTAGTAGAGCCAGATGTGCCGTTTCCTCAAGCCTTGAGAGAGTCAAGGAAACCCGAGCCCGACAAGGCAATTTTTGATACTTTCAAGAGGCTTGAGGTGAACATTCCGTTCTTGGACCTTCTCCGGCCGTCCCGAGGTATGCCAAGTTTCTGAAGGAGCTGTGTACCACTAAGAGAGACCAGAGGTTGAGGAGTCAGAAAAAGGCTAAGGTTCATGAGCATGTTTCTGCCGTTTATCAGAGGAAGCTACCTAAGAAGTGTAATGATCCGGGAATGTTTGTGATCCCTATTTCTCTAGGGGATTCATCGGAGCACAAGGCAATGCTCGATTTGGGGGCTTCAATCAATGTGATGCCTTACACATTGTTTGAGAACCTAAAATTGGGGCCATTGCAAGACACCGGGTAATTATACGGTGGGCGACCGGTCCAACGCTTACCCGAAAGGGGTTAGTAGAGGATGTTCTCGTCCGGGTTGGTAAGATGATTTTTCCGGCTGACTTTTACGTGTTGGATATGGATTCTGATCCTAAGGCCCCCATTCTTCTTGGAAGGCCTTTCATGTCTACAGCTAGAACCAAGTTGGATGTGGCCAATGGTTCGTTGTCTATGGAGTTCGATGGGCGGAGTCATGGAGTTCAACATCTTTGACTCCATGAAATACCCAAAGGACGTCCACTCTTTATGTTTCATGGATGTAATCGAGCCTGTGGTAGAGGATATTTTTGAGGTGAGCAGCACCAATGATGATTTGAAGGCGGTTTTAGAGAATGCCTTGGGGTTGGCGGAGTTGGATTTTGAAATTTCGACAGGTTTGAAGGAAGCGATAATGAGCTTAACGGTGATACTCAGGTATGTGAAGGTACAGTTAGAGATTCCGCCAGGGAAACCCGTGCCGTCTATTGAAAAGGCACCTGAGCTCGAGTTGAAGACCCTACCGGAGGGGTTGAAGTATGTTTACTTGGGAGAGAATGATACGTTGCCGGTGGTAATCTCAAGCAAGCTGAATGAGGTGCAGGAAAAGAAATTGGTAGAGGTGGTTCGGGCAAGGAAGGAGGCGATTGGGTGGACTATTGCCGATCTTAAGGGCATAAGTCCATCTTTGTGTACTCACAAGATTGTTCTGGAAGATGATGCAAAGCCGGTTAAGCAACCGCAAAGGAGGATGAATCCACGATGATGGAGGTGGTAAAAAGGAGGTCTTTGAAGTTAATACAGATGGGGATCATTTACCCCATATCCGACAGTAAGTGGGTGAGTCCCACTCAGTGTGTTCCAAAGCGAGGCGGGATCACCGTCTCCATAAATCATAAGGGAGAGTTGGTGCCAATCCGGGAGCAAACGGGTTGGCGAGTTTGCATCGACCTTAGGCGCCTTAATGAGGTAACACGTAAGGATCATTTTCCCCTCCCCTTTATTGATCAAATGCTTGAAAGGTTAGCCGGAAGGGCATTTTACTGTTTCCTTGATGGTTATTCCGGGTATTTTCAAATACCTATTGCCCCGGAGGACCAAGAAAACTACGTTTACTTGCCCTTTTGGCACCTTTGCATATCGGAGGATGCCGTTCGGATTGTGTAATGCACCTGCGACTTTTCAAAGGTGTATGATGAGCATCTTTTCCGACTTTGTTGAGAATTTCATGGAGGTCTTCATGGACGACTTCACTGTTCATGGAGACTCATTCGACCAATGCCTTGCTCACCTTGCTCTTGTCTTGGACCGTTGCATTGAAACAAACTTGGTTTTAAATTATGAAAAATGCCATTTTATGGTTGAGCAAGGCATTGTGTTGGGTCATGTGGTGTCAAAGAAAGGCATAGAGGTTGATAAGGCAAAAATTGATGTCATTTCTTCCCTCCCCTATCCCACAAATGTGCGTGAGGTCCGGTCATTCCTCGGTCATGCGGGGTTTTACCGGCGCTTCATAAAGGATTTTTCAAAAATCGCCTCTCCTCTATGCACTTTATTACAAAAAGAGGTTGATTTTCATTTTGATGAGAGGTGTAAGGGAGCGTTTGATGAGTTGAAGTCCAGTTGACTACCACCCCCATAATTCAAGCACCCGATTGGTCTCGCCCCTTCGAGATCATGTGTGATGCTAGTGATTATGCAGTTGGGGCTGTTTTGGGTCAAAAGGTTGAGAGGGCTTCCCATGTCATTTATTATGCTTCTATGACCCTCAATGATGCCCAAAGGAATTATACTACAACCGAGAAGGAGTTGTTGGCGGTTGTGTTTGCTCTTGAGAAGTTTCGGTCATATCTTTTAGGCACCAAAGTCATTGTTTACACCGACCATGCTTTGCTCTTAAGTATCTTATGACCAAGAAAGAGGCGAAACCTAGACTTATTAGGTGGATCCTTTTATTGAGTGAATTTGATATTGAGGTGAAAGATAAGAAGGGGGCCGAGAATCTTGTGGCCGACCATTTGAGTCGTCTTGTGCTTAAAGAGGATGAGCCCTCTAATCATTGTTCAATTCGGGGTGAGTTTCCCGATGAGTCTCTTTGGGTGGTTCGATGCCCGCACCGTGGTATGCGAGATTTGGTCAATTTTCTTGTGTCTCAAAAGTTCCCTCAGGGACTTAATAAATCTAAAAAGGATAAAATTCGGAGTGAGGCAAAATATTATGTGTGGGATGAGCCTTATTTGTGGAGGCATTGTGCGGACCAAGTGATCCGTAAGTGTGTAGCCGATAGTGAGATTCATTCTATCCTTAGATTTTGTCATGAGCATGCATGCGGTGGTCATTTCGGTGCTAGAAACACGGTGAGGAAAGTGCTTGAGAGTGGTTTTTATTGGCCTACCATGTTCTATGATGCATATAATTTTTGCAAATCTTGTGATAGGTGTCAAAGAGTTGGTAACATTGGTCGACGTGATGAGATGCCACAACACTTCGTCTTAAATTGTGAGATTTTTGACGTATGGGGAATCGACTTTATGGGTCCTTTTCCCAATTCTTTTGGCTTCTTGTACATCTTGTTGGCGGTTGACTATGTTTCCAAGTGGGTTGAAGCAATCCCCACACGCACCGATGATTCACGGGTAGTGGTCAATTTCCTTAAGACCAACATTGTGAGTAGGTTTGGTATGCCTAGGGCCATCATTAGTGATAGGGGGACCCATTTTTGTAATAGGACGGTCGAAGCTTTAGTTAAGAAATATCATATCACTCATAAGATTTCGACCGCCTATCACCCCCAAACTAATGGCCAAGCGGAGGTGTCCAACCGGGAGATCAAGTCTATTCTTGAGAAAACCGTGAATCCGTCTAGGAAGGATTGGAGTCTTAGACTCGATGATGCTTTGTGGGCCTATCGGACGGCTTACAAGACACCTATCGGTATGTCCCCATATCGGTTAGTGTTTGGAAAGCCTTGTCACTTACCGGTGGAGTTGGAGCATAGAGCATTTTGGGCCATAAAAAAATTCAATATGAACCTAGATGGGTCCGGTGAGGAGAGAAAATTGCAATTAAGTGAGTTGGATGAGATTAGGAGAGAAGCCTACGAGAACAACCAACTCTATAAGGAGCGGGCAAAAGCTTGGCATGATAAAATGATCAATAGAAAGGACTTTAAGGTTGGTCAAAAAGTCCTTTTATTTGATTCCCGTCTCCGGTTGTTTCCCGGAAAGCTAAGGTCGCGGTGGACCGGACCTTTTATTGTGAGGGAGGTATATCCGCATGGTGCGGTGGAGATTGGTAGTCTCTCCGGAGACAAAGTTTTTAAAGTGAATGGTCAACGCCTAAAACTGTATCATGATGGCGTGGGTATAAATGAGGATATGGAGGTGCATTATCTCCAAAATCCTAGTTATGAGTAGACCTTTCTTCTGAGTCTTGTCAAAGACTTAAAACTTTGATGCTAGCCGGGGGCTTACCCGGCATTAGGTCTAGCTAAAGACGTTAAAGAAGGGCGGCTAACCGGGAGGCAACCCGGGATTTATTCATCACTCTTAGTTTTTTTTTTAGTTGTTATATTGTATCTTTTTCATCATTAATTGAATTGGTGCTACTAAAGGTATTTGTTTTAGTGGTGTTGTGCAGGGAGTAGCAAGGAGAGAGGTTCTGAAAAAAAAAAAAAAAAAAAAAAAAAAAGGGGGTGAAATTGGCTCAGGGGACGACTCGTCCCCAGGACAAAGGGAAGTATTCCCCAAAGGGGGGACGCCAGAATCAGAGAGGGCTGGAAAAAGGACGACTCGTGACCAGTGGGACGACTCGTCCCCTGGGCGTTAAAAAAAAAAAAAAAAAAAAAAAAAAAAAAAATTAGAACACCAAGGGATTTAACCCTTCAGTCGTCCCCTCCCCTTCTTCATAACCGCCCCTCTTCTTCTCTCTCTCTCTCTCTCTACAAACACCCACTCAAATCCACCCTTACCCACCACCTAAATCCACCATATTTCCTCCCCTTCAACCAAAACCTTCACCCTCCTACCCTCCCCTACCCAAAACCGAGCCCACCCTCTTCTTCTCCACCTTCAAAATCTTCAAACTCCATTAAAGCTCCAAGCTTTCTCTCTCTAATCCAAAACCGAAAATTCCACCAAATCTCCCTCTTTTCTTCGAATTCCAAGCCCTAATACACCTTATTTCCCTAATTCCGACCCACTTTCTTCAATTTTGGCCTTCAATCCACCCCAAATTCGAAATTTCATCAAGCCCTAGAAAGTTAATTTCGAATTTTTGGGGTCAAAAGTTCTTGGAAGCTATTTTGGAGGATACAAGGAGGGTTTTGGACTGCTTTGATGCTTTGGTAAGGTAAAATTTTCAACTTTTTCCCTTGCATTTTAATTTGTTGGGATTTGTTGAATTTGTTGATTGGCGGTTCGGTTGGGAATTGGAAGGTGTTTGTTGTTGTTGTGGTGGGTTGTTTGGCTTGTATTTTTGTGAAGTTTGTGTGGAGAAGGGGTGGTGTATTGTGGTGAGTAAAAATGACCTCTAGGGGCAGAGATGGTAGAGGGGGTGGAAATAAAAGAGGTAGAATATCGACTCAATCCGAGGACCCAATTGATCCCCCTCCCCCTAGTGATTCCCTTCCGTTCATGGGATTACACAATTTCACTTCCGCTCAAAAGAAAAAATGGCGGAATTTGGAGGGTAGGAAAATTCAAGTTACAACCTTCCTCCATGAACCGGTTTTAAGGGCTTTGGGATTAGAACCTTTAGTGGCGGATTTAATGAACCAAGCCGGGTTGAGTACCTTCTTTGGGAAGAGAGCTGACACTTATTTGCGTTATACTCTTGAATTTCTTTCGACAGTGGAGGTAGGGAAGGGGGCAAATGCCAATACTATTAGGTTTAACCTTGATGATGAAACCTATAGAGTGTCCTATGATGAGTTGAGGGAAGTTCTGGGGGTGGACCAACCGAGGGGAGAGTGGTTGGATGTTGATGGGGCTAGCTGTTTTTTCTTTACGGAGCTTACGGGGTTGCCTTGCACAAAAAAATATCTTAGAGCTTCTTCTCTTTCCCACCCGGCTTGGAAGCTATTTTATAGAGGTTTGGCTATGACTTGGTTGGCGAACGGGGAACCTGCGCAATTAAATCTTGCTATGATAAATCTTTTGCGCACGGGGTTAAGGAGTTATCAGGTCATTCCGGATTGGGTGGATATCTTTATGAAGAGATGTGAGGCGTTCGCCCTAACCAAAAAGGGCAACATTTCTGTAGGAGGGATGATATCTTTGATTGCTGCAGCTTGTGTTGGAGAGTTAAAACCCGAGGCCGTAAAGTTGACAGGGGGCACGAGTCTTTATTCGAGAGAGTGGCTTACTCAATATGACAAGTTTGCGAAGAATCCGAGGGCCGCGGGCAACCTTTCCTTATTATTTGAGTATGGTGATCCGAAGAGGACGGTTATTTGCACGGCAGGAGCCGCATTTCCGAGTGGCACACAGGCCAGACAGTGGCGTATGCCCGGGGTAGAGGATGTGATGGATAATGTTGAAGAAGACGATGATGAGGAGCAGGAGCAGGAGCAGGGTGGTCACGGTGAAGAAGAGCATAACCAGGGTCAGCAGGGCTCGTTTAATCAGTGGGATGAGATGAGGGCGTTTCTAGATGAGCAGCATGGGAGATTTGCTTATGAGGACAGGAGGACCCAGGAGAGATATGCTTACGAGGATCAGAGGTTCATGAGCCGGATGGCTTTTGAGGATAGGAGGTGGGCGGAGTATGGTGATACATTGGAGGAGATACAGGACCGACAGACTGCGATAGATAGCCGCCAGCGACAGATGGAGTCCTGGATGATGCAGCAGCAGGGACCTACCGCATATGTCCCAGTGTCAGATGAGCAGTATGCCAGCTTGTTGTCCCGTAGCGAGGCCCGTGAGATGAGGCGTGCGGCTAGACGGATGCCTGCTCCTGGTGAGAGTTCTAGTTCGCAGCCACAATCAGGTAGTCAGTGGCGTGCCGGAGTGGCGGTGGCGGCCGTGGCGACCACCTCAGTGATGGTATTATTTTTTTCCCTTTTACGCTTTTACTGTCCTAGCACTTTTATTGTTGCACACACATTGAGGACACTGTGTAGTTTAAGCGTGGGGGTATGGGGGATGTTTGTATCTGTACAGTTTCTTTTGAATTTAAAAAAATAAAAAAAAAAAAAAAATATAAAAAAAAAAAAAAAAAAAAAAAATAAATAAATAAAAAAAATAAAAATGAGAGGCTAGGTGAAAACCGGAAACGGCACCTAGGCAAAAGGTGAGTGAGTGAAATTCTGTCTATTAAAAAAATTCACCGGTGTTGAAGTCATAAGGGGGGTTCGGAGTTTCGGGTTAGGATTTTCATTTTGTTGTAGGAGGTTCGGATTAGAGGAGATAGGTTAGAAATCCTCATTCATTTTGGAGTAATAAGGGGGCGTAGGAGTTTGCTTTCATGAGGTAGTTGTGAGGGATTAACACCCGAACAACTTTCTATTTTGAGGGATGAGGTAGTGTGAGCCAAGCGTGGGGGAAACATAGGTCATTTTTAGTTCCCCTTGGCTTTTGTGTGTGAACTTTGCTTGGATACTGTTTTATAGTGGGAGTTGGTATCAAGTTAAAGTTTTTGTTATTCATTGCTTTTATTTTGGTGTTATAAGGAGACGAAGTTTCTATACTTCGATGGTTATTTTTATCTTGGTTGGCATTGTTTTGTTGGCGGATTAGAGGAGAATAGGAGTCATTTACCTCCCATGCATCTGTTTTTAGACCGGTGTTAGATTGGAGTTTAGGATATTACTCAGGGACGAGTAATGGTCTAAGCGTGGGGGTATTTGATAGCACGGATTTGTACTACGTAATTCCTATGTTTTCCGGTATTATTTTATGTTATTTCCATGTAATTTGTTTGGATTGATGTCTTTTGAGTGATATTATGTATTGTGAGGATTTTGAGATAAAAGTTGTAATTTGTGAGAATTTTTAGATAGTTTTTGGATGTAAAGGTTTTTGGTCCTCAAGTGTTGCTCAAAAGTCATCAAAGTTACACCATGGAAGTCAAGCCAAAGAGGTTCGGAGGCGAGCCAAGGATTGAAGAGAAAATGTGAAGAAAACAGTGATTTTGCTTCAGGGGACGAGTCGTCCCCCTTTGGCCCAACTATTCCCCAAAGAGGAGACGCCAGTTCGTGAGCATGCTGCAGATCGGGACGAGTCGTCCCCACATCACGACTCGTCCCCATTGAAGGAAGACCAAGGGACGACTCGTGACCCTGGGGACGAGTCGTGCCCTGCTCGCTGGAATGACGTAATTTTGGCAGTTTTCTTTATTTTTAATTTATTTTCTTTTCCTTTTTAGCTAGGGTTTAGGGAGGAAGTATAAATACTTTCTCTTAGCAGTCTTTTTTAGGTTATCTTTTCTCTTATTAGCTTTTCAAAACAATATTCAAGTTTTGAATCTCCATGGAAGGCTAAGCTCTCTTGCTTTGGATTTGTAAAGTTTGAACCATCTTTACTTTCAATTGAGGTTTGATTTCTTTTAATTATTCTTCCCTAATTGCAATTTTACTTGTTCTTAATTCAAATCAATTTCTAGGGTTTTGAGAAATTGATCAATCCCTTAATCCTTTGAATTGATTATTGCTAGATTTCCCTTTTATCGTGTCGGACTAGGGTTATCATTGTAGCACTTTTGCAATTCTTGAATGTTTCATCTTGGATTGTAATTAAAGTAAAATTGGCTTTAATTCTATTTGAAATAATAATAGGTTGATTTCTTGATCTTAATCTCTTGAAACTTTCATCGATTAATACTTTGAATCTTGACCGTGTCGGCTAGGTTTTGGTATTGATTAGGGTTATTAGTTGAGCGTGTCGCCGCTAGTGATTATTAACAAAGAAGAGATAGAGATTTTGCATCTCGTGATCAAGTAATTAGGGAGAAGAAAGAAAGAATTCATTCCGGTGATATTGATTGTTAGACGGGGATAATTTTGCATATCCAAGGTGTTTCTTTACTTTATTATTCATAACTTAGATTTCAATTCCCGTCTTAGGATTATAATTATTTCACAAACAAAAACCCCCCAATTGTGTGCGTGACTTGATCGTTTGCAATACTGTTCCCTGAGATCGATCCTGGACTTCCACCATCTACATTTTTAGGAGTCCTTGTAGTAATTTAGTAGGTGTGCGACTAAGCCTATCAGTTATCTCGTGCGAGAGTACCGTACTACAGTTTCTTCATTGTTGTAGAATTTCGATGAGTAACCTTGTATGAACACATCTAGGCCTGTTGCGAATCTTCCTTCTTAATTCTCCCTTGAATCGTGTCTCTAGGAGGTAAACGACTACAAATCTGTCGACCGTCGTAATGACTTTATGTCTAAGTCTATTTCCTGTCTCAAGCCCCAAGTTGCTTGACTTTATGAACAGACTTGTGAGGCTGCTCTCTTGATTTGAAGATGATCGAAGAAAGCTCTCCTTGTTGATTTGATTTGAAGAGGATCGAATGATGATCGATGAAGAAGTTTGAAGAATAGTCTCCCTTTGTCCTTGATTTTTTTTCAGTGACGCACCCTGATTTTTGCCTAGACCTCTCTTTCGGGTTTTCAATATAGCGGGCATATCCTTTGCGTCTTTTTTTTTTGAAAATAGTATGTTAACTCGAAGAGAACTCGGTAGAGAAAATCTTATTGAGCAGAGAGAGATAAGATCTCAAGTCAGTTGAGGAGAGACGGATTCTATTCTTTGGAAGGTGATCCAAGCATTGACTCTTTGGAGAAGTGTATTCTCTAATAATGAGAGTGAGAAACAAAGAGGAAAGCTCCTAATGTAGATTTTATTATTTTGAAGAGTAGAAGTAGAGATTGACTGGGGAGGAAAGGTTAGGAAGCCCCAGTTTTGATGCTTAAATTTCAAGAGTGTGTATGAGAGTGGCTAACAGGAAGCCTCTAGACTCAACAAGAAATGATACTTGGCTCAAAGATCTAGAAAATTTGTTCTACCTTTTAATGAATCGTGCATCATCTAGAAATTTCTAAATAAGTTTGAGAAGAAAGCCAATCATTAGTATGACTTAAGGGTAAACATTGATACTGAAAGTCTTCTTCACTTGTTGTAAGAGGATGTTGAGTAATCTTCATTTCTTTTTGTTGGTATCACTTGACTCCTCTTCTTTGTGAGAGAGTCCTTCGTGCATTTGAAGTTTCACCTTTGTGGGGGTGATAAAAGCTTGAGAGTTTTTTTTTTTTGTACTCTCAAAGCTTTGAATTGGGTAGTCTCACTCTTCTTGGAATGAAGGTTGACAGCAGCACCTTTGGCTTTCTTCGTTTATTGACCTTTGACTTTCAGTAGGGGTAATGTTTAGCCCTTAAGCCTTCTAATGATAACTTTCTTCTTAAACTCGTTTAGAAATTTCTATTTTTGCGATGATTTAGGGAATGGAGAGTCCATTATTTTGCATGAATTAAATGATACTCGTGAGGTAGAACAACATTAGGGAAAGTGTTTAGAAAAAGAAAATGACTTTGATTAATAGAGAAATTAAAAACATACTTGATAGTTTAGATGACACAAACTAGAGGAGGTGAGAAGTACTAGAAAGACAGAACGACTCTTCGAGTTCATACTTGGAAATTTAAAACCTAATTCACTTTTATCAAAGGAGAGAGGGAGAGGATAGCTGTAGTCCCAAAGTGGTAAGTGTAGATTTCTTCTTAGAGCTTCATCTTCTTCATGTATTATAAGGGAAAGGATTGGTGATGACGTTGGGACGTTCTAACTCTCCATTGTCAAAGAGGTCTTGGATTATGTCCTTCAAGTGGTGGCAAGTGTTGGTGTCATGGCCGGTGAAGTTGTGGTATTTGCAGAATAAGTGATGAGCATGATTAGGACCCATATCACTAGGAGGACCACCTTCCCTTGGTTTGATCTTTTCATTCTTAACAAGCATATCGAAGAGCTCTTCTTGAGTGATTCCTTCAAATTTTTCATAGTGCCTCTTTTTCTTTTCGGGAGGAGGAACAGCAGAATACTCGCTGGTGTTGGGGCGGTTGAATGCAATAGCATTGACTGAAGCATCCTTACTTGTGGTGGGCTTGTTGTAGCGAAAAGTACTTTCCTTCTTTTTACTTTTTAGGAAGTCATCAATCCTAATTCCGGACTCATGAAGTTCATTGAAACTAGGAAAGTAATTACCGGCGAGCTTCTCTTGAAATTCATCACGGAGGCATTGGAGGAAGATGTAGATTTGCTCTTTGAGAGTAGGTCTTTCGACAATTTCAGTAAGTTTGAGTCTCCATCTTTTAGCAAATTCAGCAAAAGACTCATTTGCATGTTGCTTGGTTTGTTCAAGATCCCTCCTAGTAGGGCGGTAAGTGGAGTTATCTTCAAACTGCCTTTGGAAGACTAAACATGCAGACGACCAATCAAGCCTTGTAGTCATAGGAAGAGACATGTACCAATCCCTTGCAGCACCCTCCAAAGTTTGACGAAAGCATTGGGACAAGATTGTGTTATCAAAGCCCATTGGAAGCGTAGCCCAAGTGTAGGTCTCAACATGAGCTCGAGGACAAGTAGTGCCATTAAACTTGGCAATATCGGGTGTCTTGTACTTGCGAGGAAAATTGGTGATGGATTCTTGAAGAGCATCGGGATCAAATGGGACGAATGATCCTTTTGAAGTGTCAAGGGTTGCAAGTTTCTTCTCAAGGTAGTTCTTAGTAACATGGTTATCAAGCTTAGTAGTTTCTCACTACCTTCCTTCTTGGTCTTAGTACCCTTGGAGATATGTCCCTCATCATCAGAGGAGGATAGGGAAGATGATGAATCGGATTCTTCCTCTTTCTTGCTTGACTTCTTGGTTTTCCTATTTTTCTTGGGGTGGGATTCCTCTTCATCGGAGGAGGATCCATCTTTCTTATTTTGCTTTCTTCCTTTCTTGACTTTCATCTCGTGGAGCTCTTGCATGAGGGCAGCCATTTGGGCATTTTGCTCATCAATTTTCTTACTTTGTTCATCTATCCTAAGCAGGGCTTCGCTGAGTTCGGCCTTACTTTCCTTGATTTCGGGTTCGGTGACAGGAAGAGAAGTAGACATTGTGTCGAGCTTTGGCGATGAACCTAGATGTGTAGCAACTTTGTTAAACCATGATCGAGTCCCAACGAGTCGGCTGAATAGGGTGAATGAATGCTTGAAGGTTTTGGCCAAAACACGAAAAGACAGAACACTTGTCTCGCACGGGACAAGCAGTCTCGCGCGAGACTACACTACTGGAAGTCACATTTTTTCTGATTTTAATCTTAATTTTGGTCGGATGAAAAATCTGTTTTTGGGGTTTCTAACATTCAAAAATCAAACCTAAGGACCTAGGGGTCGAATTTATCTCAAGTAACATCGTGTTTTGTGCAACAAATTTGGTAATAAATTTTTCTCCTTAGGGGCAAATCCGAAGGGACAATCATAGGGACATTTTCGAAGCGACAATTTATTGATTTCTTTTCTATGGCTTATTGCACAAAAACGATCTTCACAAGGGATTACAAAGACTCCAAGATCAAACCGACCGGTCACGGAGTGTCCTAAAAAAGTAAATCTACATGATATGTGATTGATACAGGGTTTACGGCTAGGCTCCTCGCGATATTGACAATTTAGGTGGATTGAAAACACGAGGTGGGATGATCCAACTTGGCGATTAGGTGATTACCCTCATCTGTCCTTAGTGTGGGTCCTAGGTTTTATCAAAGGTATGTAGTGCAGTGACAGTTATATCATGATGTGCACATGTGTGAGAGTCAATTTTAGGTGATAGAGTAAAATAGAATTTTTTTTTTGAAAAACTAAAAGAAAAACAGATAATGGCCGTACCAAGTGGTTGCCTACATTTCTCCCAAATTAGGAAGGCTCATGCCGTCATAGTTCCACTTAAAGGAGAGAGAGAGAGAGAGAACAAATAAATTAATTTTAATTACAACTCCCGAATCCTCCATGGACCGGTCTTTAATAAAAAAAACCAATCTCACGCATTTTAAATAAGATCAATACTTAAATAAAACACAATTCGAGTCCTACATCTTAAGGGAGACCTTCAGATGAAATAACTTTGCAAATACTGTAATCTGGGATCCCCCTTGCATGTTCGAATCTTATCTCGAATCTCAAAACGAACAAGAAAAATCAGAAAACAGAATAGGTTACGGAGGCTTTGTCTCGCGCGAGACAAAGGATTGTCTCGTGCGGGACTAGCCTGAAATCGAATAATAAATCTATTTTCTTTAAATTCCCCTTAATTGACGTAAGTCTAAGCCACTTTAATTTTAATAAGTCCCCAGCGGAGTCGCCAAACTGTAGCGGTGCGATTTTTTGATGAATAACAGAGTCGCCACTTATTATTTATTTAGGAAAACAATAAGAAAACCCTTTTTTTAAAAAGATTTGGGTTTGGGGCTTAAGTAATGGATTTAGAAGGTCAAGGATCACCGCATCCAACCAATCCGAAGGTCGGTCTTGCTTAAAGGGGATTATCAATCAAAACAACATAATATTTAAGAACAAGAAAACCCTAATTAATTTCTTAATTAAAAATGTCTGGTTGTATGCTTTGAGATCACCTTCATGAATTGAAGGGATTCTAGGCTAACCCTTTTGATGGGATTACACTACTCTAAAAGCCATTAGAGGAATTGAGAAGAAGAGTAAAAAAGTATAGGAGTTTACCTTGTGTTTAGGGAGTATTTGGTTTAGAACGTGGTTCTAAATGTTTTCCTCCTCCGTCTCGGTCGAGAAAGGATTTAAACAGAGTTTTGCCTTGATTCTAGGCTTGAATCTCGACGTTCGTCAATCAACAAGGTTGATGGACGAATTTGGGTGTTTTTTTATGAGTGATTTACAGGAATTTTTCAAGGAGATAAACCAGTAAATTGTGTGTTGACCGTCCTTTGAAATACTGAAAGTCATCTAGTATTTATAAGAGTTGATTTAGTTTGTCACCAAGATTAGGAGACTCAAGTGGATTGGGATTCCTCCCAAAGAAGGTTCCAGAACTCTAAGATCAGTAGAGACCCGAATTAGATAAGAGTTTATCAAGAGAAGAGGTTGAAATCGACAAGGGAAGTGAATCTGCATATTCTGCAGAGGGGTTGTCTCGCGCAAGACACGTATGTCCCGCGCGGGACAACTAGTCAATCGACTATTTTGTCCTCTTCAGTCATTCCATTAGTCAGTTAGGTCCAAAACTAACAAGGTTAGTTAGAAACTTAACGAAACATGACGAAACTAATATGCTTTCATCAAAACATAAAAGAGAGACGAAGAGTAGTGTAATCATGTAATTATTGGTTCAGAATGAGGTGTCTACAATATGCAGGAATCGAGCCCAATCCCTTTGATTGTTTGGAGAGTCCTGTTGGTTTTGGTTTCATATTCTTTGATTTTAGAGATGGGTTTTTAGATACTGAAGTTGATTTTTTCTCCAATTTTTGGTTTTGGAACTGCCTTTGATTTTGGTGATTCTTTTTCTTTTTATGGTGCAGGTGACAGTTTTTTAGATTCTAAAGCTAAGGGTCTCTTATGAGTTTTTGACCTTGTTAATGGAGTTTTTTGTTTTTCTCTGGGTGAGGCTGAAGGACTTTTCTTTGTTTTGGACCTTGTCAATGGTGAATATGGCTTTTCATTGGCCACTGCTGAAGTGGTTTTCTCCTTTCCCCTGGGTAGAGGTGAGGGCGTTCTTTCATTTCTTGCGGGAGGAGGCGAGGGTGTTCTTTCATATTTAGTGGGTGGATGGGAAGGAGAGGGTGCTTTTCTCTTTTCTGTTTGTGAAGGTGAGGGTGGTGTTTGCTTTTGAATTGGTGAATGGGAAGGTGATAGTGTTTTATCGTTGGCCATGAGTGTAGGTAAGGTTGCATGCGATGGTGTTTTCTCCTTATCACTAAATTCTTGCGAATTCGGAGATCTGCTGGATGGATTCCAATTTATAGGAAGATCATATTGTCTTTTCGAAAGTGCATGTTTCTTTCCCATCTACAAAGACAAAATGATATAGTAAAACTGAATTTAAAGTCTTATAGTCTAACTATAAGACCTCTTAAAACATTGTACATGTCATAGACAAAGTATATGACACATATAACAATTTTGAAACAAACCCATAGGTCTTATATGGGGCATATAAGACATATAAAGTGTCTTATAAGTACTATAAGACCTAATAAGAAAAATTACATGTCTTATAGGTGTCATATGAGACTATTTATAAATCTCATATATACCATATAAGACCTATAGTTTACAAGTCAAAACTTCTTATACCATATAATATAATACCTGTAAATGGTATTATACCTCTATTATTATACAATTTACAGCTCTTATATGTCTCATATAAGACAATTTAAACTATAAGACCATTTACAGGTCTTATACCTTTATAACAGGAGTAAGACCAGTTTACAGGTCTTATACTATCAGTTATAAGATCTCAAAGTTACAACGTCATCTGTTTGAACATGGTCATCACTCATACTGAATAACATCAAAAGCAAACAACTCTACACCTAGATATGTATGACCATCACTGGTCTATATCATCATTGGGTGAAATCAGTATACTATTAGACGAGATTGTGCTTGAGAGATGAAATCTTCATTAAATGCCAAAGTTGGAAACTACTTATAACTGATAGTATAAAACATATAAATAGTCTTATACCTCTGTTATAAGACAATTTACAGGCCTTACATATCTCATGTAAGACCTATATAAAAGGTTCACAAATAACATTTAAACTATAAGACCACTTGCAGGTCTTATAACATTGTAACATAACTAAGACTAGTTTGCAAGTCATATATGTCCCATATAAGACATGTATAAAAGGTTCACAAATAACATTTAAACAATAAGACCACGTGCAAGTCTTACACCACTATAACAAAACTAAGACCAATTTTAGGTCTTATATGGGACATATAAGATCTCAAAATTAGATTTACAACTGCAATTGAGTTATAAGACCATTTTTAAATCTAACATATAAGACCTCAAAATTCAGATTAAATTTGAAATTTAAAGTATTCAACCATTTTTAAGGCTTATATTATTATTACAGAAACATAATCAGTTTTTAAAATTTTGCATGCAGATATAAGACCTAAAAAAAATCCATGTTAAATTTGTCACTAGAATAAAATAAACAAAATAATAGTTGACATTAAAAATATTTGTAAAAAAAATTCAAACAGTAATTTTTAAATGAAATTTATAAGCAAAATGTTGGATGAAAAATAAAAATGAGTTTCTAACAATTTTTCGTAACCAAAATGTTCAAAAACAACTGTCATAATCAAAATGACGGTAGTAATCACTAAATCTCTAACATTTTTATTTTGCAAACAATTTTTTTTCTCGAAATTTTACCTTAATTTCTTCGAATATGTGTTTAGCAGGTTGAAAAGCAGCAGTTTGCAAAGGAATTTTTTCGGTGAATGTTGTTTCTCTAGTCTTCAATGGCGGTTTTAGGTTTAAAGAGAAAGAGATGAAAACATAAAGTAAAAAAGGGAAAGTAGTTTTGATCGGTGTATATATACTCCGGAAGGGATTTTTTCCTCAAATAATTACATTTTAAAAATATAAATACCAAAATAACTCACATTTGAAACTATTTTTCAAAATGACCAACTTTTTAAAACTCGCTAATTCGTGTAGCGATTTCAAAAAAAAATCGCTTAAACTCGCTACTTCGTGTAGCGAGTTCAGATTTCCTTTTTTTTTTACATAAGCAATTTAGAGTATTTTGCGGAGTTTTATTTAAATTTGCTATTGTGAATAGCGAGTTTATATTAATTAAATTTGTTTTTAGATTAACTTAAACTCGCTAATGGCATTAGCGAATTTAAATTCGCTAATACCATTAGCGAATTTACTGTAAACCTAAAACAAACCAAATGAAGTCAGTTTACAGCCCAACTTTATAACAAAGTTGTATAAAAAATCTGTGAAAAACAAACACATTTAATTTGTACCAACCAAACACATTTAAACAGCCTTGACGAACAAACACATTTAACAACATGTAAATAGAACAAAATATCATTAAATGACCACAACCCGGTCACATAGAAAATTTCTCAAATGTTCATTTAGGGATCATTTTTTTCCTACACTTATATGTTTTTTCTTTATCGAAATATATCCCCTCAACTTGCGTAACACACTCACCCTGTGTATCGTGGGCTCGTATGCAATGATGTGACTCACCTTGTACCTCGATCGTTATCTGAGTCTCGGGAGGTGCATCTGTCTGTAATGGAGTCTCAGGAGGTACATTCGTATGTAATGAAGTTTCGGGAGGTGCATCTGTCTGAGTCTCTACCCGAGCTTCTTGTTCATGCTCCGACTGTCGCTCTAGCTCCTCCTCTTGCTCATCCACTAAATGTTGACCATGTTGCATCTGTGGCACTCTCTGCAAGCGAAGACATTGAGGCCGTGGTTGTTTGTGTGGAACAGCCTGGACGTGATCAATTGGTGCCGGGGGTGCTTGAGCATCAAGCCGATGTTGATGTCGTATATGCGCAAGAGAAGATATAATGAGATGCCTCATTTGAAGACTATAGTTATCCACCTCCAACTCCTGGGCGATGCTTCCCTCGTTAATTTCATGCATGCGTTGTAAGTTTTGCACCTATTAACATCAACAGGGCAAGAATGTTACTAACTTATTAATAAAATCAATAAAATCTAATAATAAAAGGTTTTAAAAATTATATTCACTTACCAAACCTCGAATACACTGGCATGTGATTTGTACCCTGTATCCTCTACATGGATCGGATTCACAATTAATGTATGTGTGATCTTATTGAACCAAATCATGTATTGATGGGCGTAATCCATCACCTCCTAACCCAACACACCATTCACCACGCTCTGAGCTCGTGCATTCTATAATGATATGTACTCACTATGTTTTGAATCCCAAACCACATGTCCTCTACCTCGGCGATCAATACTATGCAAATCTTCTTGTGTGTCAAATGGATCGGGGACCGACTGTAACATGCCAAACTGTCTCATAACTCGATCAGGTAGGTGTCATTCTACCCTGTCAAAGCAGATAAGAGGCGCCCTCGTCCTCCATACGACATGTCCCTGCCTGCAATAATCTGGAACAACTCGATCTATATATGGCTGCCAAATAATCTGATCCTCAGAGAGACGCTATTTGATCCCGATACGCACGTAAGTTATGTGCGTTAACATGAAAATACGATAGGGACCCATTCCACCTGAAAAGTAAAAAAATACAATTTAAACAAATCTAGATAAATACAATATAATTTAAACAAATCAGGTAAATATAATAGAATTTACACAAATCAGAGTGGTTGTAGTTTACCTACACCCCAATGGATTGTCGGGTAAGTTCGGTTGCACATCCTGATATCCCCTAACCACTATTGGTTGTGTGGGCAATAACCTCTCCTATGCCTAAAGTTGTTTGTATTATAAACAAATCACATAAATACAATATAATTTTAAAACATACATAAAACCAAACATATATCGAAAAATATAATTATTATACCTGCACAATAGAGAGAAATCCACTACAGTTACTGGTGTCGGGCAAAGTCGCAGTACACATTTCCCGATAAAAAAAGGCCAAAGCAGCACTACCCCAACTATAATCATGTATCATCTCGATATCTCTAAGCAGTGGGAGATAGATCAACTTCACCTTATTACTAGTGCGATCAGGCATCACAATCGACCCGGGGGCTGCCAATATGTACGCACGTGTATACCTAATGACCAAATCATGTGTTGCATCTTCAGGAAGCTGACCAAAATGGGGAAACTGACTTAGAAGCCACTTAAGCTTCAACAACTATGCTTCTATCTCACTCTTCGGTGGTCTAACACCTAATAACTCCTCACATAAGTTGCACCAACCCTGAAGCAACCTCGTGGTGTCAGAACCAGTAACAGAAAGTCCGTCAATCGGTAACCCTGACAACATACCCATATCCTCTAAACTAACGGTCATCTCACCAATAGGAAAGTGAAAACTATGGGTTTTTTGACGCCATCGTTCAACCAACGCTGTAAACAAACCCCAATCATACGTGATTTTCCCTAACTTGTAAACCTCGTAAAATCCTGCAACTACTAGTCTCTCCTGGATTCTCACATCCAACACTTCCGGCAGAGACGAACCACGACGAAAAGATAACTTCTTAACATGTTTTCAGGCCCAGATGTATTCAGTTCGATGCTTATCCTGTAATCTCAAAACATCTCGTTGCAAAGGACCCAGATCGACAAGCGGCTCAAGAAACTCTCCATGTTGATGTTCTACATTCATCTGTTACACAATATACAAAATAGATCAAATTTAAAACACAGATTTAACAAAAATGCTAACTGAACTAACAAAAAACATAACTGAACTAATGAAAAACCTAACTTAACTAACGAAAAACCTAACTAAAATAACAAAAATACTAATTTAATCAACAATACCATAGAAATCAAGAATAACTAATTAAGTAAAAAGAATAACTCATAATTAATTCGAAAACCCTAGATTTAATCCATTTCAAAAATCCCCAAATCAATCATTTCAAAAATCCTAGGTTGAAATGATGCTAAATTGATTCGAAATATAGGAGGGAGTATGAAATCAAGGGCTTACACTAGTGAATTTGAAGTCGTTATTGTAAATCACGAGTTATGCTCTCTCTGTTTTTCGTCGTTCCCAGTTTCTCCCTCTCTCTGTGTTATTTATTTGGGTGTGTTGTATAAATTGTGTATTATTCGAAAAAAAAATTCTTTAAATTCGCTATTGTCATTAGCGAATCTTTAAGTAAACTCGCTAGTACGAGTAGCGAGTTCACCTTTCCATTAAAACTAATTACAACCTTAATTAACCAATAGAAAACTCGCTATTCACAGTAGTGAATTTAAATTTTAATAAAATTTCGCAAAATTCTCGAAATCGTTTAAGTAAAAAAAAAGAAAAAAAAAAGAAAACTGAACTCGCTACACGAAATAGCGAGTTTAAGCGATTTTTTTTCGAAATTGCTACACGAAGTAGCGAGTTCTAAAAAGTTGATTATTTTGAAAAATAATTTCAAATATGAGTTATTTTGAAATTTATATTTTTAAAATATAATTATTTGAGAAAAAAAATCCTCCAGAAGGTTGTAAAAGGAAGTTGGTTGAGTGAGCGTTATTATAAACATACTAGTACTTCCCTATCCGTGTCAAGGCACGGTGACAGTACAACATAAATATAGTGTGTTTGAGATCAAACTCTCAAAATGCATAAGTCTAGTATCTATCATCAAATTGTAAACTCTTAAAATTTTCATTTGATTGCAAGAACGATAATATTAATGATCCATTACATACATAATAGTTCCTGATTTTTAATTGAACATTTCAAAAATAAATCTGTCTCTTTGGTATTTGTTACAAAAAGAAAAATAGAAAGTAAAATCACATTCTACAATATAGCCAAAATAAGATTGATAAAATACAATTTTATTATTATAACTAAAAAGAAAATTATAAGAAAGTATGATTTTAATTAACTAAAGTTAACCAAATTACATAATCCCAACCCCCACCCACTTTCCTCTTTTCCCTCACCCCCTTACCTCACCCTCTTTCATGTAACCTCAAACCCGCTCACTATCCTTTGAGTTGTTGTTTTCCAAACTTTCAATACTATTATAGAGAAATCATGCTCTAAAATGATACACTATCGAAAATAAATTTTTGACCAAGTATATCAATTATTCTGAGTGCCTGCAATAACAAAGCTAAGTAAAGGCATGGAAACAAATTGCAAATATTCCTAAACAACAATAGCAAGCTCACCTTATAAGATATCTCCCCAAACTTTTCAGCACTTTCAAGAAAGTTTGACTTGATGAATAAAAGTACTCGTTCCAAAGCTGAAATATATGTTACTTATTGCATGAAAATATCACATCTGGCCTTAAATGAGATTGAGTTGGTGTCCCATGACTGAATAGAAAATGCTTATTAGATAATATCATAACATTATGCAAATTATATACACTAAATTTGATTATACTTACAAAAGTTTTAAGAGTTGAAGAAGAACCGAATTAGTACCCTCGTCAATCTGTTTCATCAACCACTTCCCAATCCCACCCCTCTTCCATTCAAAACACTCACTCCAACTATTACTATATAACCCACCCAATTCTACACTCCTTTATGTAAACTTCATACACTCACTCTTCTATTCATTTTTAACCTAAAAAATAGTAACACCCATCCACTCCTGTGTTATTATTCAACATACAGTCTCCAAAATAAAAAGACAACTAATCATAGGCATGACTGCAATTGACGTGTAGTATTTTTTTTTTTTCTCAATTTTGTTTGTTCGTGTATTGTAGGATTTTTTTTATAGATATGTTTGGAGGAATTTACCTTTGTTCTTGGCTCTCAAAATTGTTGCTTCTTGGTTATGTTTCCCTTTTGTTCTTTTCTTTCTACTTAATTTACAACAATGACACAAAAACTTACATCCTCCCATGAGGATTTTTCCATTCGAAGTTACACTGAGGTGTTGTGAGTGGGTAGGAGAGAGAAAATGAGATAGAAAATAGTAAGATGATAGTCGTTATAAGTATTAAAAGTGAGTCCCATTAATAAATAAATATTATATACTTTCGTTCATAGAAAATGAGACTTATCAATAAGACTCTCTAGATGACAAAGTTGGTAAGATTATTCGAAATTGAAGTAGAGGGAGTATTGCGTTAAATTAAGGTCAAAATATGCATTTTGACTAACGGAAGTTAGTCATGTAACTAACTTTGGGTAATATGTCATGTGAAATGATCAATTTGTTCCTAAAAAAAAGATGTCCATGATATATGACTCGAAAATATAACATCATATTTTTTTTATTTGCAACAGATTATAAAAACAAATACTCCCCCCATCTCGAAAAAATTAGATCACTTTGACTTTAATGGTCAACTCAATTATAAAAACAAATACTTCCTCCGTCTCAAAAATTTTTGATTACTTTGACTTTAATGGTCAACTCAATCAAATTTTGACCGTAATTTTATGAAAATTTAGATATTTTTATTCAATTATAAAAATTATTATTTTTTCACCATTAGATCCATGAGTAGCAAAAGTTCTACAAAAATATAAACCAAACAAAATAGACATTATCAAGCAAGCAATAGCACAGTACAAAAAATATTTGTTAGTAAATTCACCATTTAGCTTAATACTTAAAATTAATAATTATTTTTTAACTGTCAACATAGCAAAATTCAATTTTGTTAATAAAAATTATTAATTATTTATATTAGTTAGTAACCGGTGTAGGGGAGTTTTTTTTTTTTTTTATGTTTTTTCCAACTTTAAATCTAGGCCGCTCTTTGTCTTTTGAGATATTAAATCTGAACCACTCTTTGTGTGGCGGTTAGAGAGGTAGTAACCGTTGTAGCAGATGTAGCAGAGTGGGAAGTTAAAAACAAATTTATTTTTCATATTCAATCCTAGCCACCAGTTATGTTTTCTCAAATTCAATCTTGGCCATCGATTGTGTGGCGGTTAGATGTGATCTCTATTGTATTATAGATAATAACACAACAGTATTGTTTTTGGATTTTTAAAACGGAAGATTTTATTTGGAATTATAAAAATGTTTTGATTTTATTTGTTTTTTAGATTTGACTAGGATCGTCAAAAGCCCAAATTGTTAAAGTATTTTATTTGTTTTTTCCGTAGAGCCTTGGTCCCGAATAATAATCGGACAATGGATTATGTAATACCTGAGCTCCCTCTTATCTTAGGGTCGTTTTGGTTCGCGAAATTGACCATTCCGCCGATGGAATAGAATGGTCAATTCCGTTTGACCTATTCCTTCACCGTGTTTGGTTCAAATTTTTCATTTCTTCGGAATGGCTAATTCCATCATAGGAAGAAATTGGTCATTCCCTCCATATATGGAAGGAATGCTCAATTCCTTTGGCAATGAAATTGTAAAAATTTTTTTTTGACCAAAATACCTCCAATCCCAAATCACCCCTACCCCTGCCTACCCATTCCCACCCAGCCCCTGCCCTACCCCACCCCCACCCCCCATCCCCCCACCCCACAATTTTTTTTTAAAAGACCCCTGCCTACACCCCCCCCATCTAGCCCCTGCCCTACCACCCCCACGATATTTTTTTTTAAAAGACCACTGCCTAACCCCCCATCCAGCCCCTGCCCTACCATTCCCACCTACCCCCCCACCCCCACGATTTTTTTTAAAAGACCCCTGCCTACCCCCCCATCCAGCCCTTGCTCTACCAGCCCCACCTACCCCCACCCCTACCCCTCCCCCACGATTTTTTTTAAAAGATCCCTGCCTACCCTCCCCCCCCATTCAGCCCTTGCCCTACCACCCCCACCTACCTCCCACTCCCACAATTTTTTTAATGCCTACCCCTCCCCACCCCGCCTCCCCCCCAAATTTTTTTTAAAGAAGGGTAAATTGGACATTTTATATGCTTTCATTCCATTTCTATAATTTGTATTTTCAAACCAAACATGATTTGCCAATGAATTGAATGACAATTTCATTCTATTCCGTGCAAACCAAACGGAGGGGTTTGATCAGTTTTTTTCCATTCCAATTCCTTCAGGAATTCAGGGGCCGTTTGGTTTGGTGGAAAAAAAGTGAAGGAATGAAATGGTAAATGAAATTGAATTCCTGAAGAAATTGGAATGGAAAAAAACTGGTCAAACCCCTCCGTTTGGTTGGCACGGAATGAAATGAATTTGTCATTCAATTCCTTGGCAAATCATGTTTGGTTTGAAAATACAAATTATAGAAATGGAATGAAAGCATATGAAATGACCAATTTACCCTTCTTTAAATTTTTTTTTTTGGATGGGTGGGGGGGGGGTAGGGCAGGGGGCAAAAAAAAATTCGTGGGGGGGGGGGGTGGGGTGAGGGCTGGATGGGGGGTAGGACAGGGGGTATAAAATAAAAATCGTGGGGGTGGGGGGTGGATGGGGGGTAGGGCAGGGGTATAAAAAAAATCGTGGGGGGTGGGGGCTGGATGGGGGGGTAAGGCAGGGGGTATAAAAAAAATCGTGGGGGAGGGGGAGGGGGGGGGGGTATGGATGGGGGGTAGGGCGAGGGCATGCAAAAATTGTGGGGGTGGGGGGGCGAGGGGGTGGGGTGGGGCTGGATTGGGGGGGTAGGTAGGGGTATTTTGGTCATAATTTTTTTTTATTCCATTGCCAAGGGAATTGGCCATTCCTTCCATATATGGAGGGAATGGCAAATTCCATCAAGCCAAGGAATTGAGCATTTCGGGGGAATGTAAATTTTGAACCAAACATGGCGAAAGAATGAAGTCAACGGAATTGACCATTTCATTCCGCCATGAAATGGCCAATTACCACGAACCAAACGGCCCCTCAATTCCATTGACCATTCTATTCCTTCACTTTTTTTCCATTGAACCAAACGACCCATTAGGAGTGTGCAACAAAATCGAAAAATCTAAAAAATCGGATCGAAACCGAGAAAATCGGACCGAAAAAACCGAAACCGATAAAATCGAAATGTTAATGGTTTTAACCATTTAAAAATCGAAACTATCGATTTCGGTTTTGGTTTCAAATGAAAAATCGAGCCGATAAAATCGAACCGAACCGATATTATTAAAACGACGTGTCATTTTAATATATATATAAATTTCATCTTCTTATCTTACTTTGGAGTTAAAATTATGCTTACGATAGTTTAATTGTTATTTGTAGTGACATGTGGAACACTTAAATTTGTCATGAAAATCTTAAGTACTTTAGTATTGCATCTTCTCATCTTGCTTTGTTAATGAGGGATTAACAAATTTCATGTTGCTGAATGTAACTATCATAATTCAACCATCAATATATGCATGTTCTTCTCATTTTATTGAAATCGAACGAAACCAAATTAAACCAACACCAAATCGAAATAGAATAAAATCGAAATCGAATAAAACCAAAGCTTAATAATTTTAAAATACAAAAACTGATATCTTTCTATTCAATTTCAATTTTAACATAAAATCAAATCAAACCGGACCGAGCACACCCCTACTCCCTCTTGCTAACCACGCCAACCGAGCCATTTGGGGGCTGGGGGCAGGGCTCGAGTCGCTTTGTCAGGGCACCTCCGTTGTCCTTTTCCTATTTCAGAGCTCAGTAAGAGAGAGAGAAAGTTCGAGAAAATCATGGCGGTGAATGACGAGAACCTTCAACAACAAGAACAGCAGCAGCAACAAGAAGTAGAGGAGGAAGAAGAACACATTAGTGAGTAAATCCAATTTTCGTTATTGTTAATATGCTTATAAGTTTCAATTTACCTCTTTCGTAAAGTTCCTTCCGTCTCTTTCTGAATGAGTGTGAAAATTAGAGTTTGAAAAACCCTAATTTTGGAGAATGTGAACGGTGTCGGTTGATTACGTTTATGTTCTCACGAAAAGAAATTGTATCTCATTTGATTTATTAGGTTCACAAATTAACTCACACGAAAATTCCGGAGTGAATACTGAAGTTGGGTGGTATATTCTGGGCCAGGATCAACAGCATATTGGCCCCTATGCGTCTTCTGAATTGCGGGGTGAGTATGTGTTGATAAAATTTAGCACTTTGATTTTATGAGGGTTTCTATTCTTTAGTAGCCAGCATTGTTGTTTAGCTAATAGATTGGTAACTAATGTTTTGTTAGTGCCCTTGATTCTCGGACACCCTCTTTTCTGTATTCCCCCCCTTTTTATTGAATTTCAGTTATATCCCGTAGGCATGGTTTTGGAACAATTTTTATAGATGTATCATGTTCAAATGGTCTTACGAGCAAGTTATATCCCTTAGGCATAGTTTTGGAACAATTTTTATAGCTGTATCATGTTCAAATGGTCTTACGAGCAGCTGATACGACCTTTTCTTATATCAGTGTTTTTATTTTTTTTTTGCCTGGACAGAACACTTTTCGAGTGGGTATGTATCTGAGAGCACTCTTGTATGGGCGGAAGGAAGGAGTGAATGGCAGCCACTATCGGCGGTTCCTGGATTGATAACTGGAAACTCTCAGCAGGGTACTGATTTATATTGACTCTACATGATATTTGCTTATGCTTTGTTTTGGTTGATCTCATTCTGGTGTATGTATTTCAGCAGTTCCCTCATCCTCGGTTAATGATGACGAGTTTGAAAGGTGGCAGAACGAGGTGAGAAAAGCCGAGGCAGAGGCTGAGGCTGAGGCTGCAGTTCTGAATCAGGAATCTGTTGATGCTCTTGAAAAGCCTTCTACACCCCCGGATGGGGAGGAAGAGTTCACTGACGATGATGGGACTAAATACAAGTGGGATAAAGGTCTTGGAGTTTGGGTTCCTCAGGTTAGTTGTTTGGGTGTGTGTCATTTGTCCGTATACTATATGCTTGCTTGACTATATACGCGTGTGTATCTATGCACATCTCTATGTGGATATTCACAGTTCTATCTTGTGATTAGGAGGAGACTAATTCAAAGAGTGACGATTATGATTTTGAGAAGATGACTTTTGTACAAGAAGAGGAAGTCTTTCCTACACTTGGAGAAGATAATGCTGAAGCTGATACTGTCCCTGTGAAAGAAGAGATCAAGGATACTAGTGATCCTGTTGAAGCAAATGGTAAAAGAAAGTTGCCTGAGAAATCGACTGATAAGAAGGTTTTTGTTATATGCTTTGCTTTGTCTAATTTTAGATCGTTTCACTCATTTTGGATGAGAAAAAGAAGATTGACTCGTTCTAGGCTTTCAGGAGAGATTTTCCATCTGGTTTACCTTCAAGTGTCGGCCTTTATAGTCTTTTGGTTTCTTTGCTTGTTTTGAACTTGGTGTTTACAGAGATACCTGTTCTTGATTATTTCATGATGTGCCTTTACCATTTGTTTTTGTCTAAGATATAAATGCTTATTAACCTTTCATTTTTTGGATGAATGTACAGGAAGCCAATAAACCTCCTGACAGTTGGTTTGAGCTGAAGGTCAATACACATGTTTATGTAAATGGGTTGCCTGATGATGTGACATTTGATGAGGTAAAGTTTTACATCCATAATCTCCTGATATCTATACTTATATCAACTTCCCAAATTTAGAATAGCACAGTGATGCTGTTTGGCTTTCTGTACCCTTTGCATTAATGAGATTCTTGTGGTATACCCTTGCAGATTGTGGAAGTATTTTCCAAATATGGGATAATAAAAGAGGTACAGAACTCATTTTCAGTCATTGCATATTGATTTTATAAGGTGTGGCATAGGTTTGATTGCACTGTTCAAATATTTGAATTTACTCTTTTTTGCACTGAAAAATGAAGCAGATGACTTATGTGCTATCACATTATTCTAAGGGGATCTTGATTGTTAAATTTTGAATTATTTCATTTTCTTCTCTTGCTCAAGACCTTCCATCTAGAAAGTTGGGTTGTTTTTAGATGTTTAACAGGTTTACCATTGGGGTCAGTTCCAATTTAAGCATAGAACTATTCAGTATCGTAAGTTTTGCTGAACGCTATTTAGTGACTAGTTAGTTCCTGGAACCGCCTCAGGACTCACCTTCCCCGGCCTAGATATATAAGGATGAGTAACAATGCAAGAAAGTATGCCATTCAGTGCTGAGCTATATCTTCTAAGGGCAACTCCAACAATGGGTATCAAAATCAAATTCTGATATCCATGTAATGGTATTAGCATCTCCTCCAGTATTAAATATGAAAGGTATCTTCTTTTTTGATAAGAAAAGGAGAAATGTAGAAGAAGATCAATTTACAAAAGTATAGACAAGGTATCCATCAATAAGAAAAAAAGAAAAGAAAAAGAGAAACTACATTAAACTAAAGAAACAACTTAATCTCTATTCTAACCATTTAAAGATAACCCTCGGAAGGCAACATTGATATACTCCCACATAGATGCTAAAGCCTCTACTTTATCTCACAAGAGTTGCTTTGGTAAATGCCGATTCTAAAAAATCCTCGCATTTCTAATACACCAACAAACTGCAAACACCCCACAATCCCATAATAGACCGCATCTCCTTCTCTTCCAAATCATCTGAACTAATTCCGAAAGAAAGTAAAGATCTATCCGGGGCTCACCCAAATTTCTGCAGCCTCCTCAAATTGACAATTTTAAAGAGTTATCAATGTCTGAATCTCCTTGTAAGATACTGAGGACCTTTCATTTTATTTTTCTCAGTCTGACGCATGTTAAGTTTGGACAGGATAGCAGTTAATACCCAGTCATTTTCCAACTACTTTCAGCTAATGTAGGTTGTTGTCAGTTTTGTTTCTCCGAAGTGATTCTTATGATTTTTGATGCAATTATATCTTTGTTTTCACCACCACTTTCTTGTCTGCTGTCCTCCTTCGTAGATATTTCCATTTTTTGGTGCTTCATAATCTAGCTTATATCCATCCCACTTGGCTTGTCATTGATACGAAAAAGAAAACCGCGAATCATGAGTTTGGTAGATATGACTGCGATATGGAAGCCGGACACTATGATTTTTTGTGGTTTCTAGGGAATTCGGGGAGTTTGCGCAAGTTGTCTAGAAACATGAGCGAGATATGAGATCTTTTTTTGCGTGTGTTCAAGACTGCAACAATATAATGTCTTAGCTAGAGGTTGCAATGCAGTAGCTAAATGATGAACCTGTATTTCACAGCGCATTTGCTAGTTTATTGTGTTTCCTAAAGCATCATTATATATGCAAGTGGTGGTTTTGCAGTGAGAAAAAAAAATCACTCCGTCCCTAAACTGAATTTCTATTTTCAAAAAAAATAAAAAATAATCCAAAATGAATGTTTTTTCTAAAGAAACTTTATCTCTAAATGATTTTTTACCTATTTGTTTTCCACTAATTACTATATACTTGCAAAATAAAAAATTTAGACAGTGGATAATAAGAATATTCATACATTTTTACTACTAAATTTACTAAATGTCAATTATTTTAGAATCTCTCTCATCTTAATAGAATATTGGACATTGATTTTGCGACAACGGGAGTATGAGGAGAGAGTAGTATAATTAGATAGAGTTGGAGTCCAAATAATTCATGTTCCTTAATGCAAAGTATGGGCACAAACTCTTTTTAGAATATCTCTTCCAAACCTCAATTCTCAAGAAGTAATTCAATACACCCAAGTCCTCGGTCTGAAACCTCTCTTGAAGAAAACCTTTAGTGCAGTAATACCTGCACCATCACCACCTGATATCATCCACATATACAACCAACAAAAGGATACCTGCATTACTGTGTATAAAGTATAGATTGATCACTATGACACCTCGTGAGTCCAAACTCTGTCATCACCTCACTAAATCTCAAGGTTCTAAAAATCGCTAGGCGGCGCCTAGGCGGCGAGGCCGGGCCTAGCGCCTAGAGCGCCTAGGCGGGGCCGAGGCGGGGCCTAGGCGGGGCCGCGAATTTACACACATTTTTATATATATTCCATAGTTTCTGTCCATAGTGACAAATTCAAGAGGATAAATGTATAAATCTTGAACAACTCAACTATGGGTCAGGGCATTTCGGTCATTGAACCATAACATTAGAAGACGGCGTCATTTCTCAAAACCCTAACATAAAGTATATAAAGTCTAGAAAAAACCCTACTGAAAAGAAACCCTAAAACTGCAAATTACGAAAAGGTCCAAAACAATGAAAAAACGGATAAAAACTTCAGAAGGCCGTTTGAGGCCCTTAGAAGCGTTTTTTGGCCTATTTATGGGCCGCTCAGGGGGGCATAGCCCAATTACTTTTGTTCCTCTCGAAAAGACGGTCGTTTTGATATGCTGTACGTCCCGTAACTCCTCCGGAATCAAAAGTTACACCCGTTACGGTCGAACGCATCTAAAAACTCGAACGCCAACTCTTCGACCGCCTAGACCGCCCAATCCCGCCTAGGCCCCGCCTAGCCCCGCCTAGTCCCGCCTAATCCCGCCCATCCCGCCCAGCCGCCTAGACCGCCTAGCCCGCCTAGCCCCGCCTAGCCCGCCTAGCGCCTAATTGCCCCGCCTAGCCTAAAGTCGCGGCGCCCGGCCGCCGCCTAGCGCCTAGGCGCCGCATAGGCGGCCGCCTAGGCCGATTTTTAGAACACTGCTAAATCTTATTAACCATGCGCACGGGGATTGTTTCAACCCATACAAGGACCACTTTAATCTCTCTAGCGAAATTGATGGATGAGGGTACGGTGATCTTGGTTTCCATAATTCCTCTGTACTGTGTTTGGAATTTCTTTCATGAACGTGATTCTCTACGACACTGCATGATCAGAAGCTAGTTCAATCTCTGTAGAATGGTGGGGACGCTAATCCTAGGATCTACTTTAGTCATGCAAGTCCCTGCTATTCCCTTCTCAACTTTCAGATTATTCTTCCTACACTATATATATATATATATATATATATATATATAGGGTGGTATCATTATCCTTTCTCATTTTGGGAGGTTTCTTGGTTGCTGGTAATACCTTTAGCATCTATTATCGTCATTTTTTCACATAGCATCAGTTGGTACAGATCCTATACTATTTCTTAATCAGAAAAGAAACATTTATAATAATAAGAGAGAATCACAAGCAAGACATGCGAGATGTCCATCAAAACAAAGAAAAATAACAAGAAAAAGGAGGAACAAAACAGTGAAGAAAATGGATAGCTAAAACATAAAGCATACCAGTCACACACTGAATTTCTGAAGATGGAAACCCACTGAATGCTCCCCTCACGGAGCCATAAAGAGACCAAAAAGACTGCTCTCTCCTATAGATGTGATAACCCTTTATCTTTGAATATCATAGATTTTATGTTCCGTGCATATGTACCATCCCCTCCCCCAAAACATTAAACTTCGTCTCTGAATTAGCTAGGGAACCAAAGGCAAACCCCCATAGCCATCCAAAATAGTGTATGCTATAATACAAGCTCCATCATAGTGAAGAAATAGTGATTATAGTATTGAGAAAAGCTCTGACACATAGGGCTGTTAAACGAAACGAGCCGGCTCGAGCTCAACTTGGGCTTGGCTCGTGAAGGCTCGAATTTGAGTGAGCTTGAAGTGTAACTTGACTCGAGCTCGAACAGACTTTTCAAACTAGTTTTGTTATCGAGCTGGCTTGTGTTCGGCTCGTTTGTTCGACGAGTTTTGATCGAGCTCGACTCGTTTAGCTAGTTTAAAGCTCAAATGTTTTTTCTGTTCGCGAATAACTTGAGCTCGAGTTCGGCTCGATAAGCTCGTTGACACTTAAATTATTGTTCGAACTCGGCTTGATAAGCTTGTTGGCACTTCAATTTTTGTTCGAACTCGGCTCGATAAGCTCGTCAACACTTAATTTAAGTCAGATTTTTAAGGGAAAAAAAAATCTAAGCTCAAGCTCGGCTCGTTAAAACTCGAGTTCGATATCAAATCGAGCTGCTTGCGAACAACTCAAAACTCAATTTGATTCGAGTTCGAACGATCAAATTGGGCTTGAGCTCGAGTTCGAGAAAAGTTAGTGCTCGATAATTTATAAACGAGCTCAAGCTCGAAACTCCAAGACTCGACTCGGCTTGGCTCTTTTACAGCCCTACTAACACATCACATTTAATATGGAGAAAGCTTCGTATTTGGCATATGCTTCCACAGTATTGAGCTTGTAAAAAACAAAGACCACTATATTTTTGATGTGTTGTGGGATGTGGATTTCTCTTTCATTTTCATGTGAAACTGAATATTATGGTTGGTGTTGCAAACTGGCTAGGGATCTTCCCAATTGCTAGGTCGATGATAGCTGCTCTTTTCTTTCATGAGGTTGTCTTAGACAATAAGAGTCTGTTTGTTATTTTATTTAGGCAAAACTACCAATTATACGTGTTTTTCAAATTTGGCAACTTTTTTTTTTTCAATATCCTCCCTTTGTTAACAGAGCCGTCAATTATTTAACGAATGTCGGTCACATGACTAACACCCCTAATATAATTAACGGGTCCCTCAGTAAAGTTTATCCAAATTCAACTTCAACCCACCCTTCTACAACATTGTTGCCGTCGCCCCCACCACCCACCACCCATTGAATTACAAAGAACCTTCCATAAATATGATGTCATTTCACCCTCCCTGCTATTAAACCCTTTTTTCAGGCTTTAGCCTCAACTTCTCTCTCTACAAATTCTTTCTCCTTGTTCACCAAACCCTTAAACTTCCAAATCTATCATCTTTATTATAATAGCAACAATTAATCACTACAATTTTAAAAGAGCAGATTCGGATCTCAATCTTTTCTCCCCATTAAGATAATAAACATATTTCCCTGCATAATAATCCCCAATTGAACAAATATCCCAACATCAAAATCACACACACTTTGAAATGGGTTTCTTGAAACGTTTGATGGAAGTCAAGTGGGGGCTGAAGAGAAGTTGATTGGGTGTAATCTAGTGTGACGGTTATTCAGAGAAATTGAAGGGAGGACGAGATATGGAGCAGCCTTTGAGGGGAGGGAGCAATGGAGGAATCGAGGTGGAGATGAGTTGAAATCTAGAGAAACAAACACACACTATCATCTCCGGGTGAGGATTGGAGAGGGAGGAGAAGGGGGGAGAGGGACAGATTTGTGGGAGACAATGGATGGGGTGGTAGGGGAGGGGTTGAAGTGAGCGGAGGAGAGGGGGTGGGGAACAGCAGAAAGGGGTGGTTTGGGGAAGTGGAGGACTGAGTGACGAAAGGAGTTGGAGATGGAGGGAGGCGGGGAAGATGAAGGAGCCTGTGGGGGAAATGATGGATAGGGGTGGGATGATGAAATGAATTTCTATTCTAGAGGTTGAAGATGAGGGTAAATTGGTAAGAGCGTCCACAATGGTAAAGCTCTCTAGATAACTTTTTTTATATTTTCTATGAGCCACATCATTATAATTCAAAACTTAAAAACCTCAAGCACTTTTTCACAATGGTAAAGCTCCTCTTTCAACTTTTTTATGGGTCCCATAAGTAAAAAAGAGTAAATGACTTGCATAGAAAATGTGTAGCATTAATGATAAAAAGCTAAAAAGCTAGCTCTTTGTAGAAGAAAGAGCTACTCCTTACTAAGGAGCTCTTTCATCATTTCCACAATGGTAAAAAGCTTTCTAGAGCTTTTTCATAAGAATAAAGAGCTCTTAAAAAGATCCCATTGTGGATGCTCTAATTCTGATCCAAAGTGCTTTGTTAGATTTGGGTTAACCACATTGATGGGCCCATAAAATATTTAATGGGTGTTGGTCACGTACCATCACGTGACCAGAATTGGTTAAATATTTATTGCTCCGTCAACGGAGTGACCACATTGCAAAAAGTGTGAACATGGATGAGGACATTGAAAAAAAAACTCTGTGACCACATTTGAAAACACGTATAGGTAGGTGACCATTGGCAGTTTAGCCTTCAATTATTTGTTAACTATCTTTTAACATCGTCTACTGATGCAAATAGTCAATGGCAAATCCAGTAATTATAAATATAACATCTATTACATAACAATTGTGCCTCTTTGTAATATATAGGACCCTGAAACAAAAAAGCCTCGTGTGAAGATCTATTATGACAAAGATACTGGAAAGAAAAAAGGCGATGCACTTGTTTCGTACCTGAAGGTATAATTTTTGCTGCTGTTGTGCTTATAGCAATCATTGTCCAGTATTTGGTGGCATACCCTAATGATGAATCCTCATGTATACTGCTTTTCAGGAACCATCAGTTGCCTTGGCAATCCAAATGCTTGACGGTGCACCTCTACGCATTGGTGGCAATGTTCCACTGTCAGTCATGCCAGCTAAATTTGAGCAGAAAGGTGAGATGGGTTGATAACTGTGTATTACCAATCTTCATTATGTTGTTTAAACTCACTTTATAAAATTAAGCAGTTATCTACATCCTGTTTGATAAAATATTAGTAACATTATATCTGTGATTGTCATGTTCCACTACTGAGGTTTGTAAATATACATTTTGCAGGGGATAAATTTATAGCCAAACAAGTGGACAAGAGAAAAAAGAAGAAACTTCAGAAAGTTGAACACAAGATGCTTGGCTGGGGTATGTTCTATTTGGCCATTAGAGTCTGCATAATCTTGTAACTAGCTTTTACTTCTGGCTACAGTGACAGTCTCAAATTTCTCTAGTCATTTTGAATCTCAACAGTGCAACTAAGAGTTGTGATTACGTCTAGTTTCCCGATCGTGTGTTTGCCCACTTAATTCAAACTCCTTTACCTCTGTTATAAAGCTAGATGGCAAAAAAATACATTTTCACTCCTGCCAATTTTGAGCCCTTGAAAATGGACATTTTCTGTTGAGCTGCACAAAATTGGTAGGTTGTGTGTTTTTCTATGATTACACAAGCCATATTCCCAGCGAATGCCAAACAAGTACTTGCAAAGAGTTATCCTAGCTGCCTCATAAAGCACATGCATGTTACGTGTTGTGAAACTGGTGAGCACCTTTTTCGTTGCTGTCTGGTGGTTTGGAAGTTATGATTTGTGTTACTCGGACTGACCGAGAGCAATGGGCTTGTTCTCTATCTATTGAGAATTTTGTCCGCCCAACTTTTGGAAGTTTTAGAAATGGTAAAGATGGTTAGTGTTTGTGGAGTGAAATGTTCAAGGCCTTTGGTGTTTGGAACTGAATGAGTTCATTCCAGTTTTGATAGATCAGGTGTGTTTCTGTTCTTCTTGGCCTTCGGTCTTGGATGTATTGGGGGATGCTAGTCAATGTTTTGGGTGGACATCACAACTTTGTTAACTAATTTTTTTCTGGTTCTGTTTTTTTTTTTTGTTTTAATTTATTTATTTATTCATTTATTTATTTGGGCTTTCGTTTACTTCACAAATTTTCCTATTTATCTGGTGGACATCATCCTCCACTTGTTACATCCTTTCTGTTTATTGGTGATTTTTCTTTTATAAAAAAGAAAAGAAGTATATATGGAGAAAAAAATTGAAACAGATATGAGTTCATTATACATTTATCACACTTTCGACATTATTATATCCTCACTGATCTTTAAGATGTATAATTGGCTGGATATATCTTTGTAAGACGAATTTATTTTTTCTTTCTTACCATTTGTTCTTTTCTGTTGCGCTCGCGATGATCCAAAAGGAGCTTGATCAGACAAAAGTTATACTCCCTCCATCCGAAGTTAAATTTCCTAATTCCATCTTCGGGATGTCCCAAAATAATTGTCCTACTATATTTAGCACTACTTTTGTCACTCTGCCAATTATACCCTCAAAAGTCTTTTATTAATGTCTCTTTGGAAATGAAAACAGGTTACTTGTCTCTTCACCTAGAATGCTCATCACCCACCATTTATTGCATATGTACATCTTCATCTTTCCGAAGTGTGTGGATACTCTCTCTCTCTCTCTCTCTCACACACACACACACACTTGTATATCATAGCCTCTCTTTTAATTATTAATTGTAAGAGCAGTCTTGGAGGAAAAAGAATATCTCACCCAGCGTGCCCAAACAAACTTGAATCTTTTGTTTGGGACGGAGTATGATTTTCTTGACTCTTCTATGTTAAGTCTGGACTAGGAAAGGTTTCGGTTGATTCTCTAATGCTGGGATGAATTTTTAACTCTCAGTGATTCTCATACAGAAAAAATAGGACAAAGCGACCATGGCACAAATGATGTGTGTGCAGGATTATACATAAAAAATATGGTTCAAGTTTTGAAATGTTTATCGCTCTTTATTATTTTAAATATGTTAATTACTTGTAGAAAAAAGTTTATTGACTCTAAGGAAGTTAATTAGTTATGGTCTTTGAAAAGCAAAGTGGTGGTTAAGGTGTAAAATAGGGAGATAGACCAACAGAGTCTAAGAGTCCATTAAGTCCATCTCTTTTATATAGTATAGATACATTGCAGCTTAAGAAAATAAGTAGCCTATTCTGCATTTACAGTGCATTCGTTTTGGAATTATTTTTTGATACTATGATGATTTAGGTTACCTTTTATGTATTTTGTAACTCTGGCGATGACATTTCATTCTAACAACTCAGGTGGCCGAGATGATGGGAAGCTGTCTATTCCAACTACAGTTGTTCTCCGTCATATGTTTGCTCCTGCAGAAATGAGGGTAATCTCTTACATTGAGTTATAGCAACCACCCCTCCCCAACACAGACAAAAACCAAAAGGGTATGCTGCTAGCCAGCAAGCCTATTTTCTGTTAGTGACTGCCAACACAAAAGGAACATGGAGAAAAACATAGGCTATAAATTTTTTATTAATTTCTTGATAGGCTTATTGTGCTTGATCTAACCCCCAAATACAATTTCGTTTCGCTTAGTGACTATCTTAATGTTAGACCAGTTGTAGGCATCTCGGATTTACCTTTATGGGTTTTCTTATTCAGAAGACTTCAAAACAAGCTATTGTACTTTTCGAGTTCAATGTTTTCAGTAACATGATTTTTCTGAATGCAGGCTGATGAGAATCTAAAATCTGAATTAGCAGCAGAAGTTGAGGAAGAATCCATAAAAATTGGCCCTGTTGAATCAGTCAAGGTAGTGTAGCTTCCTTTGAAAATGACTGAATCAATACTTCAATACTTACACACTGGTTGATAATAATCTCTCATCAAATGAATTACCTTTTATATCCTTCATGCTAAGTTAGGCCCAAAGGCTTAGAATAGAACATGTACGAACTTGCCCAATTCAGTGATATAAGACGAGTATTTGATCATTGGAAACTTCCGCTTTCTGAAAAAGGGTCTTAGTGTTTGGTAACAGATTTTAGGCTGCTTCTGATTGCTGGGAATCATCTCTGAACTTAGCTGTCACCAAAATACATTATCAGAAGTGAAAGTATCAAATGTATTAGTGAATGATCCTGTGGACAAGTAATTGGTCAAGATGTCATCAAAATACACTATCAGAAGTGAATCAAAAAGGCTAAGAAGAACGAATCATATAGAACAAAAAGGATCTAGCAGAAAAAAAATACAGGAATCGTCCATCTCCAAGCCCTAAAAGTAAGGCATCCCGTCTTGTATGCATTGAGCATTATCAGGTCTAGTTTTCTTCTAGGTGAAAAATGTGGCTAAAACGTTGCAAATGTACACCAATGCAGCTTTTAGAATGGTAACTTTTGAAAAGTTATCCAATCGACACCCCCAGTAAAGGAACTTATGGAATTAATAACCATAGAGTTTCAATAAGAATTAAGCCTTGCAAGTAAATTTTGGCCAGAAGTGGGCCCAAAGTTGAAAATTTGTGTTAATGTTGGCTTTAGAATGCATCACTCCTCTGTGGGGGCAATATTATGCTTATCTAAGGGGAGGCAAATTGTTGTTATTCGAGAAACATTTTTTGATATCTAATTAAGAAATACAAATATTTATTTCTAGGATACGATGCTCTCATTTAGTCAAGAAATAGATACTTGTAAATTTGGTCCATAATGTTGTTTAAGGGTAATTAAAGTTTGTTTGAACTGCTGTCTCTGACTGGTATTTAGACCAAAATGATTTACTTTCTTCGGCTCCTGTTTCTTGAACATGACACTTTTCTTGGGGCAGATGTTAGCACTTGTTTTCTTAAGTAATATGTGCCTTCCCACGGCCCCCTTCCCATTTTCTGGAAGTTTTGCGTGTCCCTCATCTCAATCAACCAGAAAACTTTGCAACAAGCAGCTAATGACTCACCATTTTGAATATCTCACGAATCCTTCTTCACCGTCTAGGCATTTTTACCTTGCTAAGATTAAGTCTTACTAACCTTATCAAAACTTTTGTGCCGTATTATGTAAAAAGAGATGGCTAAAAATAAATAAGAAATAGCCACTAACAGCAGGTGACACTCATTTATGCATCAGAAATTTGACACATGTGTACTTAAATCCACTACCCGCGAAGAAGATGAGCGCCAATAGTCACTTAAGCTAATCCGTCCTTCATAAAACCCTAAAATATAATGGCTTGAGCCAAAAGTAAACAAGGCTGTTCCTTGCCCCCAAAAAACAACTTCCCTATGCTAACTTAAATCGAATGATTGATAATGATGTCGTGTGATCTACATTTAAATTGCAATGTTGATTCTCCTTCAGCTAGCTCTCCCTTGCTTGTGTATACATGCACACGAATACCTGCTAATCCTTCTTGATGTTCATTAAATAAATTTTTTTGGTAGATTTTATGACCAGTGAATTATTTGCTTTGATGCTTTTAATGTATAACACAATATTCTTATGTCTAGTGTTTTCTTTGGTTGGTTTCTATCTGCAGGTTTGTGAGAATCATCCACAGGGTGTTATTCTGGTACGATTTAAGGACAGGCTGGATGCCCGAAAGTGTATAGAGTTGATGAATGGCCGATGGTAATGTCTACTCGCCCGCTTTTTTGCTGTGTTTTTTTTTTTTTGTTTTATTATCTTAACGAGGTCATGGATAACAAATCATTGTGTTCATAGAGAACTTAACCACTTAGGTCAGAACAAGGTTGACATACTTGTTTGGCTATTAAGTGAGATTATATAATGTTGGTTCTATAATAAAGCATGCAGAGTATAAATCATAGAGGGGAAGCTGCTGCAGGGCCACTCCTACCCCTCCCCAACTCCAACCCACGTAGAATTAAAATATTTCACTCTAGTGTTACAAAGTCTTAAACCCATGAAAGCTCTTGAAAATTATGTTTATGCCCTTCCCCCACTCCAACCGCTGACGTCAAGTTATACTCCCTCCGTTATGAAAAGATAGTCGCATTTGACTTTCGATGGTCAACACAAGTAAGCTTTGACCAAATATTAATGTCAATCTAATCATCTTAATGAAATTTTTAAAAAAAAAAAAACACTCCCTCCGCCCCAAAAGGTAAAAAGCATATTTTGGTCACTGAACTTTAGGTCATTTTCAAATGTTCTCAGTGAACTTTTTCAATTTTTCAAATGTGCTCACTCCGTCCAAAAAAATCATGAAAAAGATAACGAAAGTTGATCACGTGACCACACGTGACTAACCTTTGTTACATTGTCTAACATTTTGTTATATCTAAAGAACCCATTTTTACCACCAGTGCAACCTTCCCTTCTCCACCCATGCAGCCACCACCATCTCCACCACCAACAACACTAACTCCATCATCGCCGACAACAACACATTCTGCACACTCGCACATACTATGCTTTCCAACACACGCATACACTCCGCACACCCTTACACACGCACATACTCCAGATATTTTTCAAGAAATCACAAACCCACATGTCAAATTTCAAGTAATCACAAACCCATATGTCAAATTTCCAAGGACATCACAAACCTAAAAAAAATTAAAGAAATCCACACACTCTGCACACACTCATGTACTCCATACTTTGTTTGTGTTTGAAAACCCCTAAGTTGATTTCCAATAGAATCAAGAGATGGAGGGGTAGAGGATTTGGGTTAGGGCTCGAATGTGTAGAGACAGTTCGGGAGTATAGAAAATCGAGGAGAATGATGCCGAAATTCATGGGTTTTGGGTTGCAACTGCAAGCACCTCCATTGTGTATTGTTTCAATTTTAAACCCCAAAATTAAGTTCTAGACTGAGATAGGAGATGAAGGGGGTGGGGGAGAATGGGCGCGGAGAGTGGAGGAAAGAGAATTGGGGGGGGGGAACGGGAGTCGGGCGGGAGAGAATTGAGAAAGGGCCGCATCTGCAATTGAGAGGGAGAAAGGGTGAAGACAGGGTAATTTGTTTTTTTTTTTTATTATTATTAACTACTCCCTCCGTCTCAGAATAAGGTTCTTACTTTTCTTTTTGGTCTGTCCCAGATTAAGGTTCTTAGTTGCTTTATTACTTAAAATGGACAATGGGACCCACTTGTCAATTGCCATTCTCGCAACAAAAACTTCCTACCCACTTTCTCTCTCCTACTTTACTTTTCATACTCACAACATTTACTTTTTCTTAATTCCCGTGTAAAGTGAAACTAGAACCTTACTCCGGGACGGAGGTAGAGTATTAGTTAACAAAATGTTAGACAATGTAACGGAGGTTAGTCACGTGATAACTTCCTTAACATTTTAAACTGAGTTTTGGACGGAATGAGCACATTTGGAAAAAAAAAAAAAACAGTGAGAACATTTGAAAAAATTAAGTTCAATGAGAACATTTGAAAATGGTCAAGTCCAGTTACCTAAATATTCCTCCCCCCTCCACCCACAATGAATGTCCAAAAAAAAAAATATTCAAACATGCTCTTGATCAAGAGCATATTTTGAAATTCATTTGGACACTCATTTTGGGACAGAGGGAAGTAAGGAATAAAAAATTAAGTGATTTATCAATCACAATCTTCAAAAATTTATTGGGATGATTATATATATTGATATTAATGTTGGTCAAAGCTCACTTGTGTTGACCATAAAGAGACAAATGGGACCATCTTTTCGGGGTGGAGGGAGTATGTGTCAATTCAAATTCTTTTTGATGAATATTTATGTTGTCACTTGGTGATGATGCAGAAATGCTGAACTCTCTGAATTCTTTTTAACGTATTGTAGCTTTAGATCTTATATTTAACGTTCTTATTAAACTTAGCAATTCAAATATGCCATCCACTGGATTGCGGCATATACAGTGAAAGTACAATTGTTTTATCCTCCATCTTTATGATATAGAATGGACTTGCCTTCTTTTCTCTTTAATCTTTTTTTCCCATCATGATGAGTTCATGACTTTGATATATTTTGCCATAAATAGAGGTGAATGATTTTATTTGGTGATTTGAGGTTTCTATTTTTTTAGTGTTGCAATTATAATAAGTGAGTGGTGTATATACACAGGTTTGGTGGTAGGCAAGTACACGCGAGTGAGGACGATGGGTCTGTTAACCATGCTGCGGTCAGAGATTTGGAATACGATGCTGAGAGATTAGAACAGTTTGGAGCTGAACTCGAAGCTGATTGAGGATGTAGAGTCTAAAAGTTTATCTTCATTACTGTCGTTCAACTCCATTTACCACAAGTAGACATGGGTTCCTTGTTAAATGTACATTTTTGAAGTAAATTATCGACTTGAGAGTCGGTGTAAATACATGGTGGTAGAAAAAGTTAGACATGTTTTAAGAGAACCAAGCGTTGGAAAGGAGACAAGCAGGTCCGTGGTGTAGAACAAAGTTCTTTAGTTAACCTTTATTACCAGCAAAGTTTATTTAGTATACTGATGATACGGCACATTTTAATTTACTCTCCCTCTTTGAAGCACCGGCAGACCTACCTTATCGACACAGGGGGCAATTGCCCCCCCCCCCCTTTGGATTTTAAATATTTTGTTTTAGTAGTGTAAGTATTTTAAAAATTTGGTGGGTTTAGTGTAATTTATTGATACTTGCCTCCCTTTGTGTGAAAAAAAAATGTAATAAATGTTATTTTTTTGCCCTCAAGCAAATAATTTTGTCCCCCTTCAAAAAAAAATAAAAATAAAAAATTGAATCCGCCACTGCTTTGAAGTGAACTCCTTTTGAATGGAATGTAAAAGATACAGTTTCTTTGAAATGACTTTATACACATCAAGAATCGTCTGAGCTGTAACTAAAAAAATTGAGTAAAATGTATATAATCTTTTTTTTTTTTTGATACCCAGGTTTCCAGCTTTGTCGGACTAATCCTGGACCAGGTACCGGCCCCTCAGTATGCTGGTGGAGGTAAATCGCGGGATGTGCCCTATGCAGACAGGGTGGCAGTACCCCTTATACTCCAGAGCCCCAAGGGAGCCCTCCTACAAGGCATTTACATCACTCTTACATCACCAATTGGTCGCCCACTCTTCCCGCCGAGGCAATTACATCACTCTTACAACACCAATTGGCTGCTCCAAAGCTCCCGCCAAGATTCGAACTCCCCACACCGGCGAGGATACAAACATCACTCTTACATCACCAATTGGCCGCCCAATTTCTCAGGCAATTACATCACTCTTACAACACCAATTGGCTGCTCCAGCTGCTCCTGCCAAGATTCGAACTCCCCACACTGAGGATACAAGCCCAGCAATGCTGCTTCCTTAACTGCACGAATGTGCCCCGGAGCAATGCTGCTTCCTTAACTGCACGATTGTGCCCCGGGAGGCTCCAAAGGACCCTGAAACCCAAGGTAGGAATTAAACCACAGAGATTCCCCTTGAGGGGAGTCGAACCGGTGACCCCCTTCGGGAGGCCACCTACATACCACTGGGCCAAGGCCACTTTGGTGTAAAATGTATATAATCTATATTACAATAGGTGTGGATTTTAACCGCCACACAAAGAGCGGCTAGGATTGAGTTTCAACAAAGACAAAGAGTGACCAGGATTAAATCTGAATTCAACCTAAACTACCCATGTTCTTTTTTTTTTTCACTTCCACCACAGCAGTTACGAAACCTCTGTTCCTGCACAAGCGCATTTCTCTTCTTCTCCTAACCAAGTAGCTCTTGGTTTTTAATTGTTGATTTTGTGTGTTATTTTCTCATATTTTTTAATTTATATTATTGTAATTGTTATTCAGTTTCTTGGCAATTTTATTTGATCCAACTTTGTTGTTCCAGGGTGGGCTTCCCATCTTAGTTAGGAAATATCAAATATGAAGTAAGGTTTGTGTTTGCCTTTGAGAGATAAAAAGACAGTTAGCCTCGACAGAAAAAAGGGAAGACAAATAGGCTCAACGAATTTGGGGTACGGCTACTTCTTATAGCTGCTGGATTGCTGAACGGGGAATCAAATATTTGAAGGTTAGCTTCGATTCCATGTTTATTGTACCTATTATATGTTAACCATCTGATTAGCTTTAAGAACTTATATGTCTAAACTTCTTCAATTCAAATAGAATAAAGCACTTGAATTTCCATAAATAGTTTCTCCTCCATTTTATTTTCTTAACCAAGGTGATCATATTCTATAAAACCTCTCATGCTTTGTGCAGTTGCATATCCTAATTGAAGTTACTATTAGTATTTTATCTAAATCTCCAGAAACTATTATCACTTACATAATGTTTTTTTACATATGTCATTTATCAGCAAAAAAATGTCTTTCAACTATCTTACCTTTACATTAATTTATATTTGAGGAACCAAAACTTATTAAAATGTACTTTTTATGTCCCATAATAAATGTCGCACTTTATTTTTTTGTTTGTTCCTAAATAAAGGATATAAATTTAGTACAATTGTATCACTGCAGAAACAATTCACAAACCTGAATTACGTGAATATGTATATATGCATGTGTAAAGAAGGTAAAACACTTAATTATACACATTCCCCGTAAAGGTAATTTTCTTGAAATGCATCGTTATAGATATAAAATTGATATATGAATCACTGAAACACACCCCAGACATCCATGTAGGCGAGACTTTTGGTTCGGAATGCAGTTTTAAATTGAACTGTAAGCACAACATATCTCTCCCTATTTTAAGAAAGCTGAATTTGATGTGTAATGTATGCTCTCTTTGAAGAGAAAATTAAGTCAAAATTTTGGATTGTTCAATATCAAGCCCATCCGGGAGTTTTCCTTTCTACCCAAAACTGGTAGCAGGAATAGGTCCACCACACCATATGCAGTTTACCTTTGGGACTGAGGGAGTAGTATGGAGTAATATATTAGTTTTGGTTTGAAAAGCATACATAGTGTGCATTAGATCTACATAACTGCTATATGTTTGTTCCCTTTTCATGTTTGAATTGATGTTATGATTTCGTTTTTGGTGACTGAAAAATCTTTTGTTCTTTATATTTGGATAAAAAAATATCTTAAACACCTCTTTTTTTCTCTTTCCAGTTGTTAAAAACCTTAATGTTATGGTTATTATTATCAACGTCAAATTTGTGTGATGTATGGACTTTATGAGTGCTCTATTATTTTTTGTTTAAAAGGCTTTGAATATGTACCTCATTTTTTCTCTCTCTCTCTCTCCCTTGATTTATCTGTACAAAGAAATAAGACTTCAATTGGGGTTTTAGAATGTTGGGTTGATGTTAATAAAAAAAATTAAGCTTATGTTACAATCTGGGGTGATAATGTAACACATATATTTTTATTTATTTATCTTTAGATAGAAATAAAGCTTCAGTTTGGAATTTAGAATGGTTGCTAAAAAATTGTATACTACTTCCATAATATTAGTGGAATATGTGATGTGAGTATGGAAGGTAGAATTTTTGAGTGGGGTAGGAAAAAAATATTGGACATTCATTTTGGGACAGAGGTAGTATACAATTCAAGAACAAAATCGTTTGGTATTGGATCCTCCAAGGGGTGAGAGTGCACTGGTGGTTGAGCCTGTGGATAAGACCAAGAAGCCGAATTCGTTTGGGGCTACAAAGCCTAGGGAGGAGATTTTGGTTTAGACCGGAAAAAGGTGGATATGGAAATTGAGGCCAAGAAAGTTACCAGCATGCCAACTAGCTCATAGTCTAATAGCACACCTGGGAGGGAAAAATCTAGCAGACGAGACACTACTACGGCACCAGTGCCAAAACCCAAGGTGAACCCTTCTGGTGATACTAAACCTAGGGAGGTTTTGCTCCAATAGAAAGGCTTAAGTTGGAGGAATGTTGAGTTTAGAACTCAAATCATGAATATGTGGTAAATATATCATCTTTGATAAATTTTCGTGTAGCATTTATGCATTCTAATTTCAAAATCATTGGAAGTTGACTTGAATATCAATTGGATGTTTTTTGAGTACACATTAATCTATTTGGATCATATTTATTTAGGTTGCTACGGGGGTGTTAGATTGAATGATAATATTGACTGGCATAATTCACCCGAGTACTTGGTAATGTGTCCTCCATTTGCTAGATCAACATCTCACAGGTTCATGTTGAGTGGATAGGTATACAGCTGAGAAGAATTCACATCGAGTACTTGGTAAACAATTTCCCTAATATTCAATTTTAATGGCTAACCAAAATGGATTTACAAGAATGACAATAAATAAATTTACAGAAACTATTGTTTGGGTGAAGCTTGAGATATGATTAATTTTGGGTTTGAGGACATTGCAGTTGGAAGTTGATAGTCACAGATAGCTGCAGCAGTAGCCAGTCTTCGTCTCAGGCAAGTAATAGAACACCTTGAAAATGAGAACGAGGAATCAAGCCAAACAACCGCCTAGAATCAACTGTTATGAATTTCTAAGTAGAATGCAAACAGAATGTTTGTATTTTTATGAAATTAATAAGATTAACTCTTTTCTTTTCTACTTTTAAGGATCTTTATTGAACGTTGAGAATCAACCTCTCTTCAATCTCGCCATCGCACAGTACGTGTCGCATTTTACCAAACTGATCAATTACATACTGTCACCGTGCCATTGGCACGGGCACAGAATACTAGTGACTTTTACAAATCCTCTCATTGATGATGTGATACGTGGCTAGGGTTAGATTTCTTACTTACGGCCACATTGAAAGCTTGGTATATAACGTATCCCTTCACATCCATGCAAGGTATGTAATGTTCTAATACCACTACCACCATTAACAACACCATCACGACCACTATTACACACTAGCACAATCACTTCTACTATTTTTAGTTGGGCTTTGATATTGGTGGTGATATTGATGTTGGTGGCAGTGGCAAGGTGGCGGTGATGGTGTTGAATTGGTGGTGGTGGTGAAATAGTGTATTTGTGGTTATGATAGTGGTAAATGACAGTGGTATTATTGGTGATAGTGGTGGTAAGTGGTGGGGATGGTGATAAAGTTGTGTAATGGTTGTAATGATGATGGTAGTGATGGTGGTGAGCGATGTTGGTGGTAGTGATGGCGATGGTAGAAACAGAAAATATTGATTTATGCCCCTATACTTAGGTTTAAGATGCAAATCTGCCCTTATAGGCTTGTACTATGGGGTTTACGTAAATATGTCCTTGCAATTCTCATTAGAAATTCCACATTTGCAATTTATTTTCACGTATTACACCCTAAATTCCACCTAAGTTGCTTAGACAACATTTTCGTTAATTTTTAAACGGAAAGATAACGGTGGTCAAATATACTCACATTTTTCTTGAGTACAGGTACAAATAAGGCAATTAATTTGTATAACGGATTTTTTTCTCAAATAATACTGTTTGAAAATTTTATTTTCCCAAATAACTTACTGTTCAAACTTTTGCCCAAAGTGTCCCACTTTTTGAAACTCGCTACACCGTGTAGCGAGTTTGACTTGGCCAAGTCAAACTCGCTACACCGTTTAGCGAGTTTTATGTAATTAAGTTTGATAGTTTGTAATTAATTAGGGCATTTAATTAAAGAGAAACTCGCTACACGGTGTAGCGAGTTTCTCTTTAATAAATTGCCCAGCTAAGTTTTCCCAGATTCATTTATCTTCCTCTCATCCTCTCCCTCGTTCATTCATTCTCTTGCATCCTCCTCGCAACCCTCAATCTTCTCAATCCAAATTCTATTAAACACAAAAAATGGATCCTAGAGAGCAGCGTTTTTTTTCCGGCGGTGAATCCTCCTCTTCATCGCGTGTTATTCCTGGTCCCGCCGGTGCCGTAGAGTCCGCCATGCGCCAGAGAAATCTCGACCGTCAGAGCTTTTCTTCGAAACAAACCCCGATCTCAATCCAAGAGTATATACGGAGAGCGATTGAAGATCCGGTGAAGGATGAAGCTTTTCAAGACGGTCCTTGGCTCTCTCTAATGGAATTTCTCACTGAAGCCGGTACATATTATCCGTTGAGCTCTATCAAGAAGAAATGTCATACTATTGACAGGGTGGATCAGGTATAATATCAAGATTAATTATAGTTAAATGTGTGTACACTTTGATTGATTTTTTACATTTATGTATGTTCTATTAGGTTGTTGCTGTTATCAAGTCCTGCACACCAAATGGTCTTGGTGATCTCTGGGTGACTTTAAAGGTTATGATATGAGCTTAGTATGCTTTCTATCATGGGTGAAATATGTTTTGAGTTACTAACTGGGATAAAATTATTAGGATCCTACGAATACCATAGATGCTTCCATTCATCATAAAGTGACTGAGAGTGAATTTGGAAAAGATATATCTGTCGGTTCTGTTCTGATACTTCAGAAGGTATGATATACTCCCTCCGTCCCAGTCGAGAGGATACCAAAAATTTGGGTTATTAAGGAAAAGTAAGAGAGATAAAAAATTGAAGGAAATGTTATGAGTATGAAACATTAAATAGGAGAGAGAATGAGTGGGTGAAATAGTGATTTGATTGGTGTTGTGAGTGTAAAAGTAAAATAGGAGAGAGAATGAGTGGGGAAAATAGTAAAGATTTCCTTCCATTTTGGGCAGTCTCCATTGGGCCGGGATGGACCAAAAAGGAAATAAGTATCCACTCGGCAGGGACGGAGGGAGTATTAATTAGTGGAAGTCAGTACACTTTGGAATCATCATTAATGCTTCCATTTAATTGTTTGTTTTCAAATATTTAGGTTGTTGTTTGGGCCCCCACCCCATCACGATCAGCACATTATCTTAACATCACACTCCCTAATGTCTTCAAGGTACATATTTTCTTATTTTTGCTGAATTGTTGGAATCATATAGTAAATAATGTTAAAATCATTTGTTTTGCAGGTATTTCCTAAGAATGATGAAGTTAATCTGACTGAATTCTTAGCCCATTTTGTTTACTTGAATTTCCTAAATGTTTAACTTAATTAATGTAAGATTTCATACGTGAACGGGATATGGTCACTAACTTGATTATTTTTATTTTGATGTTATTTTAGTTTTTAAAAATTATTTGGTACATTTTGTGTTTGGTTTCGTTGCAATTTTTTCTGTCATCATTATTTTTAACACATGTAAAAAAATTTTTTTAAACAAAAACATAATTCAGTAACATGTCATCATTTATTTTAGCACATGTAAAAACAATATTTTAAACAAAAACATAATTCAGCAACATGTCATCATTTTTTTAACACATGTAAATATTTTTTTTTAAACAAAAACATAATTCAGCAACACATGTGAAACAAAAGAAAAGATTGTAAACAAAAACATAATAATTCATGAAGAAGAGTTGACGTTGAATATATTACTACATCCGTCCCACTTCAAGGGTCCAATCTTTTTTTATGTTAGTACGAAGGTATTTTGAGCAATAATTTGAAGTTAATTTAATTATTCAAATTAAAATTTAAAAGTTGTTATTGATACACCATTATATGTACTACAAGTAACAATTTTTAGATATTCATTATGATAACTAAATTAACCTATATTTATTGCTCAAAATACCTTCGTGAACGAAAAAAAAATGGAAATAAGAAATGTTGAATCGAAGGAAATTATTGGAGTGGACAAACTCTGACTTAAAATCGCTTCACCGTGTAGCGATTTCAACTTTAATGAAACTCGCTACACGGTGTAGCGAGTTTAAGTCAGAGATTCCACTTTCCAGCTACTGAAGTTCAGTTTCCAGCCAGCATAAAGTATCAATTTTCAGCCCGTGGGATGTCATTCATTACCTTCCCCTCTCTCTCTCAGGCAAACACTATATTCATAATCTTCCTCTCTCTCTCTCTCTCAGCCATTTCACTATATTTATAATCTTCCTCCCACTAATCTCTTCTTCTCGTTTCTCTTATTCAAAATATCTCACAAAAAAAACCCCAAATCTTCTTGACATCATTTTATTTCATCAGAATAGTTGAAGACCACGAATCAAGGTTAATTAACATCATCTTAATCATTATTTTCACTTATGTTTAGAAATAAAATTTAAGTATTTTAAGTGTTTTAGTATATTGTAGATATAAATGTTAGAGTTTTGTTATATAATTTTTAACACTTTGATTTCATAATTTAGGGTTAAAGATGAACGGGGTCCAATCATTTTCATGTGTTATTGGGAAGGTGATGATGAATAACCGTTTGATGGTCTTCATTTCAAAAAAGGGCCAAAATGTGCAATAAGCAGGTCCGGCCACAAGCAAGTGCAAACAGCCCATTAGCACAGGGCCCAAAAATTTAAGGGCCCCGATTTTTTTTGGTTTCAGTATCTATAGTATAAATGGAGGGTGTCCAACTCAGCAAGTGCACAGTACAATGAATAGTAGCATCCGCCGACATTACTATTTTGCCCTCACTATTCACTCCCTTTTCCGTTTTGCCCTCCCACCTTTGTATGTCGTGTGACATACATGTTTTTTTTTTTTTTTTTTTTGTGATATATTAAAAAAAAAAAAACAAAAACGTAAACGTGACCTTGGACACGGGCTTAGGCTAGTATATATATATTAGACACCTGTTTTCTAACAAGGAAATATCGGTGGTCTGGTAGAAAGGCTGCTTGCCATAGCAATTAAATCACCAGTATGTCTCAAGTTCAAATAATAGCCTAGACGGTAAGAATTTTTTATTTTCATAGTTGGGCTTTTTATCATTTTTAGGTTCCCTCATTCTTTTCTAATTCGGGTTTTCATTCCATTTTTCCCACCATATTTTCATTTTTTTTTTCCAAACTTTAACAAAAATAATAATTTATTTTTGTAATTTTTTAAGGGCCCAAAATTTTTTAAGGGTCCCAATCAAATAGTTTGTGTGTTGTATATTTTTTTAAAATATTAAGGACCCAAAATTTTCAAGTAGCACAGGGCCTCTAAAATTATTGAGACGGGCCTGGCAATAAGGGCTAATTGCCAATGGAGATACAATGAGTTGATTGATGAGTTATATAAAAAGACGAACTTAGATCGGTCTCAATTTAATTTGGAAGTCATTTACAGATGTCCTCATTCTTTTGATAGCGGGATTGGTGAGTACTTTCCTTTTCGTATTGAAGATGATGTGTGTATGGATATAATGTTCAATCAATTTGCTAAATTTGGGGGGATTGGAAATTTGCAGCTGTATGTGGTTGTAAAATTGATTGAAAATCGACTCAATCCAGAGTTTGAAACACGGCACACAGAGACCATTTATGGGTATTCACCAAGTGGTAACCGTGATGCAGGGGTTGGTCCAAGTTCCCAAACACTTGTATCAATCCAAATAACAAGTTATGATTATGGGGCATTTGGGCATAATGATCCTGTTAATGATGATCGGGCATTTGGGCTTAATGATCATGTTAATGAGGTCAGTTCGAAAGATGATGTTGATTATGAAGAAGAGGAAGTACACACTGATGTAGATGCAATGCTAGAGGATGATGATGATGAATATGAGGAGGGTAGTAGTGATTCTGATGTCGATTTGGGAGGCGGTGATGATGGGCCGATTGATGATGATGTGGAAGCACCTCTTGTTCATTATGAAGTGCCGGAAAATCGAAGATATGAGAGAGCGGATTATCCCTTTTACAGTGATATTGGTACTTCTGCTCGACAAGAACAAGGCTTGATTGATTACGATAATGCACATAGTTTTCCAGTTTGGGATTCGGAAAAACAGGCATTACTAAAGGGATACGCTTTTCTGGCAAGAACGAGGCACAATTTGATATAAAAAGGTACCATATTCGCACCAATCGCAGGTTCAGGGTAAGAAAGAGCACACCTCACACATGGGTAATTGAGTATCTATTGAAAAAATATCCATGCAATTTTTATGTTCGTGTGAGTAGGAGGAAGTTTGGCTATTGGGAACTGACCAAGTATAAGGCTCCTCACTGCTGCTTATATTCTGGAGAAAGTCAAGATCACCCCAACCTAGATGCCAAGTTTATTGGTCGAGAAGTTGTTGGTCTTATTAAGGCTGATTAAAATGTCAAGGTTGGAGTCATTATTGCACACATCTCTAAGAGCTTTGGAAAGGTAATTACCTATCGTAAGCATGGTGTGGAAAGCAAAAGGGCATTGCAGAGGTTTTTGGAGATTGGGAGGAATCTTATATAAGGTTACCCCGCGTCCTAGCAGCCATTCAAAAATACAACCCGAGCACAATTGTTCAGTATTCTCATCCTCCTCCTTGTATTGGTGAGTTACACATGTTTCGACAATATTCTGGGCATTTGGACCTTGCATTGAAGCTTTCTCTCATTGTCGGCTTGTCATTTCTGTGGATGGAACATTTATGCATGGTAGATATAAAGGGGTAATACTGATTGCCATGGGTGTTGACGCCCAGGACAGTATACTTCCTCTTGCATTTGCCGTTGTTGAAAAGGAGAACTGGACGAACTGGCGTTGGTTCTTATATCTGCTTTGCAAGCATATTATCAAGAGTCGTGAAGTATGTTTGATATCTGACCGTCATCACGACATTCTTAAGACTATAACCGAAGATACGTGGTGGCCAAATGTGCATCATCGATTTTGCTTGAGACATATGCGAGCAAATTTCTTGGAAAAGCATAGAGGGGAAGGGTTGAAGTATCTGTTTTGGAGAGCGGGTAGAGCAACTCAAGATAGAAAATTGAAATCTATCTTAGAGAGTATCCATGGAATTAACCCTGAGGCAATTGCATGGTTTCAGAATTTGGATGCCAAAACATGGACATTGGCACACGATGGTGGTTACAGATATGGCATCATGACTACCAACATGTCTGAGGTTTTCAATGGTGTGATGAAGGGAGCCCGTGAGATGCCAATCACAGCAATTGTTGAAACTACCTTCTACCGTTGTGTGGAGTACTTTCAAGTAAGGCATGGACTTTCACTTAATGCCTTAGGAGGTAATCCTAATAACCCTAACATCAATCCTCTACACCAATTCAGCCAGAAATTCCATTATCACTACTTGAAGAACACCGCGAAAGGGGCAACACATCAGGTTAGGAGGTTCAACAATCACGAAATGGGGGTGTATCAAGTGACAACCGCACGTCAGGGTGATCACGAAGGAAATATCCAGATTGTCAGACTTAATGAGCGTACCTGCACATGTGGTAAATGGATTACCTATCACATGCCTTGTTCCCATCTTCTTGCATGTTGTTCTGCACAACATCTTGATGGTCGAGATTTCGTTTCTCGATTTTACACCATTAGGGAATACTACAAGACATGGAAGGGAACATTCGAACCAATCGAGCATAAGGACTATTGGGGTGTAGATGGTTTGGTGACCAGATTTTTCCCTAATCCCCTACTTCGACGTTCTGCGAAGTCGGACGACCTAGATCAAGACGCTTCCGTAATTCTTGGACTTTCAAGCAGATAAACGGAAGACTCTGTGTTCATCATGCCATCAAGAAGGGAACAATCGTCGTAGATGCCCGAACATTAGGGAGTAGCAGAATATTTTTCATGTAATTTATGTTTGGTCTGAATTGGATTCAGTTTCAGTTGCAGTTTCATTTTATGTAATTTTCATTAAACTTGAAAAGTTGAATGTAATTTATATTTGAGTTAAATTTTCCAATATAAAAGTTTATGAAGGGCAAAATAAAAGTTAGTTCCTATTTCAGTTTTATTTGCATTTTCATTATACTAATTAAATTAAATTATTTAACAAAATTCACTAAAAAAGAAAAGAAAAAGAGGTTAGTGAACAAATCCAAGGAAATTGGGCCAAGAAAGAAAAGTCATAACAAATCCAAAAAAATCTAGAAAATTAGTCCAGGGGACGATTCGTCCCCTACTAAACCAATTAAGAAAGAAAGAAAAAAAAAACAGTTAGTTTTCCCTTTAAGTTTTAGTTTGTTAGGCCAAGGAAGTTAGTGCGGCCGCCCAAACACTTCGGCCAAGTTTTTGCGGTCGCCCTAACTCTACGGCCAAAAAACAAGTTCAAGTGAACTCGCTACACCGTGTAGCGAGTTCACTTGAACTTCATTCCACAGCAGCAGCAATCTTAAGCAACCACCTGCAAACAACCAAATCAAAACATAATCACCTGCTGCAAATAAAACAACCAAAAATATTTATAAGTACGAGAGACATAAGTTAGTAATTGATATTTTGTTAAAAAAAAAAACTAAAAATAATAACTTGAAAAATGTAAAAACTTACCATAAGCTCTAAGGCAGGGGCAGCCGACCGGTATCCAACCTCCTATATATGAGTGAGGTTCTGCACAAACATACACTTTATGCTCCGATACCATATCATATATGGATCGGTGTAACACATATCGTGAATGCCGTAGACCCCGGAAATCAGATATTGCCGCCGTTGATCCCAGAGTGCAATATGTTGTTGATGGCGGACGCTCCAAATAACGGTATTGTTTCCCCACCGATCACAACTGTGCAAGTCCGGGCTAGTGTTGCACAGATCTGGGACCCCCTGCAGCAGGCCAAACTGCCTCATAACGCGATCCGACAGATGCCACTCGATCCTCTCAAAGCATACGAGAGGGACCTTCGCCAACCATACGCCCTCACCCTGAGTGCAGTAGAGCGAAGCGTATCTCCCTGCATAAGGCTGCCACACAACCTGATCATCGGTTAGAGCAGCCAGCTGATCCTGATAGCCTCGCAGGTTATGTGCAGTAACCTCCGTCAGATTCAGTGATGCCTAGGTCCAGCTGAAATTTCATAAACAGGATAATTATAAGAAAAAGTTAAAAAAAAAATAACGACGAGAAAATAACGTATGACATATGTATACCTGCATCCGAGGGGCATGAGCACGTAGTCCGTATCTCTGAATTGACTACGGATATGCGGTTGCACACATCTCAACCGCTCCCAAGCCCAAATCTATATCAATTAAATATATATCAAATACTATAAATAATGCCGCTAATTTGAAATCAAACTTAAAAACAACAACATAATGAACATTAAAATGAGATAAACATACCTGTAGAACGTTGAGAAATCCTCTGCACTGTCTCGTCTGACGGTTAGTTGCACTACACAGCTCTCGATATAGGAAAGCGAGCGACGTACTCCCCCAACTGTACTGGCTGACCCTGGAAACATCTGCAAGCAGAGGGAGATAACACAACTTAACCTTGTTGTTCGTACGATCAGGCATGACCGTAGAACCCAAGGCGAGCATGATATATGCCCGTACGTACCTATCTACAATCTCTAGAGCAGTATCATCGGGGAGGTCATTGAAGTGTGGGAAATGGGTCGTAATCCACCTGAGCTTCAGACTACTCCCATCCATATCTTCGGGATCAGGGATAGCTCCTAAAAACTCCTGACAGACACCCCATCAGTCTAAATGTGTTTGGAACCCAGCATCAGTAACATCATCTCCATCAATTGGCTACCCGAAAATCATGCCGATATCCTCTGGGGTGATCATCATCTTACCAACCGAGAGGTGGAATGTATGGGTCTCCGGACGCTATCTCTCGATCAAAGCCTCCAGTAACCCATAATCGTACTAAACTCTCCCTATGTAGTGAACTCCACTAAAGCCGCACTCCGCCAGTCTGGACAATATCCTAGGAGCTAATACGGCCGACAAGGAGGCACCACGACGAAAATACAGGGGACTAGCAACCTCCTGCTCGGCCCAAATAAACCGAGCTATATGGTTCCCATGTTGGGTCAGAATAGAGGCATCGATAGGCCCGGGATCAATGAAGGCATCCATCTATTTATTTCAATATCAAGGTTGGTAATTAATAATCATTTTTTTGTAAATTCTGTTTCTTCTATAGGTATGTGGTTATTGTTCTACGAGGCAAGAAAATAAATAAGAGAATACAAAAGTGTAATTACTAGTACGTGGCATTGTAATCCAAAGTTATCTCACACTTTCAAGAAATGTCTGTGGGGAAGGTCTTGATTTTCAGCTTATATACTAAATAATACTTCAAGAGTAATCCTCATGCGGTTTTGAAAAATAGCATGCAGTTTTTTTTTAAAAAAAGTTTGAACAAGCGATTTCCAACTTATATACCTTATAAGTACTTCTTTTTTAAATAAGTAAATTGTTCTTTTGAATCAATTTGTTAAGCACGTGCGCGATATATGTCACTTAATCGACTTTTCTAACGAATTTCGTCAAAAAGCCCTTAACTGGCGATAATTTTACATATGAAGCCCTGATGTGACCAAAAAAATTTATCAGGCCCTCCACCACCGAAGATCCTACGTGTTTAGGCCCTAAATTGTCATTTCCCCAATAAATAATAAAGTCTAGGATCTTACTTCAATAAATAATAAAGTCTAGGATCTTCAATTATTTTTTGAAAAAATTAATATATTATTTAATTTTGAAAAAATAATAAGTAAATTTTAAAAGTTTCCACTTTTTCGTATATTACTTAAATATAAAACATTTTTATGCATATTTAATATATTCAAATTTAAAAATAAAGGATTAAACCATATAAAGTAAATATATTAAATTAATAATAAGTCTTTTTTTCAGTAATTAATAATCATTATTATTACTTTTTTATTACTTAAAAGTCATTTTATATAAGGACGGACAAAAAAATCATTCTACATAAGAAAATTAATTAATAATTTTTTATAAAAAATTTGATAAAGTTAATCATTCATTTTTTTCAATATTCTTACACAAATAAAGTAACAATATTAAATTAAAAATTCTAAATTGCAAGTAAACTAATACTCCCTCCGTTCCAGCCCAATTGATACCAAATTTTTGGGCACACAGATTAAGAAAAAGTAAGAGAGAGAAAAAGTGGAAGAAAATATTGTGAGTATGAAAAATTAAATAGGAGAGAGAATAAGTGGAAGGAATAGTGATTTGATTGGTGTTGTGAGTGTAAAAGTAAAATAAGAGAGAGAATGAGTGGAAAAAATAGTAAAGATTCCCTTCCATTTTGAGCAGTCTCAATTGGGCTGGGAGGGATCAAAAGAAAATAAGTATCAATTAGGCTGGGAAGGAGGGAGTATATTTTTACAATGTCATCAAAAAATCAAAAAAATCAAAAAAAATAAATCCTAAATTGCAAGTAAACTAATAAACATTAATTATTATCTCAAAATTTTAGATTGGGACACAAATTAGCCACATATTTGAGACTAAACTAATATATTTTTACAATGTCATAAAAAAATCAAAAAATCCTAAATTGCAAGTAAATAAATAATAAAATCAAAGCTAAATTCAACAAAGAATAAAGTAAAATACAAGAATGTAAACTTACAATTAAAAATTTTTGAATTTGAATGGCAAAATCAAGGTTTTGGCTCTTTTTTCTTCTTCTTCTCCTTGCTTGGCCGGCGGCTGCACTTAGCAAACTTAGGGTTTTTTTTTTTTTTTTATGAAGACTGTAAACTGGAAGGGAAAAGGATTTTTAATAACTCGCTACACCGTGTAGTGAGTTTGACTTTGGTTAAACTCACTACACGGTGTAGCGAATTTGGAGAAACTTAATTAGGATAATTGATTACGAACTGGCAAAATTAATTACATAGAACTCGCTACACCGTGTAGCGAGTTTGACCTGTCAAAGTCAAACTCGCTACACGGTGTAGCGAGTTTCAAAAAGTGGAACACTTTGGGCAAAACTTTGAACAGTAAGTCATTTTGGAAAATAAAATTTTCAAACAGTATTATTTGAGAAAAAATTCCACATTTGCCTCTATACTCAAGAAAATGTTAGTATATTTGACCACCGTTAACTTTTCGTTCAAAATTAACGAAAATGTTGACTAAGCAGCAGCTTAGGTGGAATTTAGGATATAGCATGTGGAAAATTTGCGCACGTGGAATTTATAGATGAGGGGCTCGTAAGGACATATTTACATAAATCTCATATTATAAGGACAAATCTGCATCCTGAAACAAAGTTTAAAGGCATAAATCTATATTTTCTCTTTACCGCTTCACAACCACCACCACATTCCACCAACACAATTATCACCACCACTTTACCACCATCATCGCTTCTCAATACTAATATCAACTTCACCGTCAACACTACATCTGTTGTGGGTAAAATTCAGGATTGCTACATCTTGAGTTGTTATCAGCATGTCGACATCTTTACACTCGTAGACAAGGTAAAAATTATTTACTTAATTAATTCATTATTTATTTATGTTATATTTAATTACAGGGATAAATAGAATGTGGGAAAAAACATGTTCAGTAGACTCCTTTCAACGGTTTGCAAGACCAAGTCAAGATGAAGATAACATGCCGAGATTATAGGGGAGTTTGTTAGGATTTTATTTTTCTGTTATATTCTTTTCTATTTATAAGCTCATGGCTGGAAACACACGACACGACATAACACAGAAGCACACGCATTACACTCACACAGCTCACAAATACTTTGTAATCCGCCATAGCTTCATACTTTGTAACTCATTGATAATAATACAATTATTTGGAAAGGTAGGTGCTCATAATCACCTCCCGAGGTTTTGTGCCGGCGAGATAGTTATCTCAAGGGTTTTCCTCGTTACATGATCGAGCCATCCTAGTTTTATTGTTACACCAATTTTATTTCATTGCACCCTCCATAGCTTACTTACAAATTCTTTCATTGTTGACTGTTTTTTGCCAAAACAGTTTGGCGCCCATCGAGGGGCCATTGGTTTTTTAATTGGTTCAAAATTCTCCCTTTTCTACCATGTCTACCCAACCTATGACTTCTGCCGTCACTAAGACCATTCCTAGCAGTGTGAATCCTCAAACCAGTAGCAGGTAGACAACCGGAGGTCAAGAAACATTGCCTCCTCCTCCGCCTGTGAATTCTGGCAAGAAGCAGATGTCGCCATCCCCTGATCTTGAGATCAAGAGCATGCTCCTTCAGATGAAGAATCAGCTGGACCGCCAACAGAATAGCACCTCCTTGATAGCCAAAAGCTTGATAAAGGTGCAAAGAGACCAGGAGTCACTCTCCAAAAGAATGGATGATGTCTCTCCTTACCGTCCTAGAGCCCTTGATTTCAACATTGGGGACAGCTCTCAAACTTTCAACGAATTCCTTCCAATGGCTTCATCTGTGAGGATGTTGACATCCTCTCCTCCCATAACGACTTCTGTGGCGATGTCGACACCCTTAGCCACCAGTGCCTACTGGATGACTTTTCCAGAAGGATCCATCTTCACTAATAGCACCGTTCTGACATCCTATGCAGATAATGCTAATCCTTTCATTAATTTCAATACTAGTTCTGCTTTAGATAATAGTAATACTGCTCGTACCACTAACCCTTTTGCAGGAACCTACATTGCAAATCAGCTTCAGGAATTGAGAGATATGATCATGAATGTGCCAGGTATCACCCCGCCTATCCAAAGAAGTCTCCCCAACATGTTACAATCGGTCCACTTTACTCCAAAGAATTGCGCATGTCGACATCTCGAAAGGATTTAGCGTTCCTGCCATGAAATTGTATGATGGAAGTTCTGATCCTGAGGAGCATGTCGCCCACTACCAAGAAAAGATGGAGATCATTCGCATCCCGCTCCAGTTTTGTGAGGCTTGTTTGTGTCGAGGGTTCGGTTCGAAGTTGGTAGGACCGGCATTGAAGTGGCTGATCCGTCAACCTCCTGGTTCTATTGGCTCGTTTGCTCAGCTTGTCAACCTGTTCAACAATCAATTTTCTTGCAGCCGGCAATTTGAGAAGCTCACCAGTGATCTTTACCGTATCACCCAGCAACCCGCTGAAGCCTTAAAAGACTTTGTTAACAGGTTTAATAAAGAAGTCTTGGAGATCCCCAACTTGGACATGGCAACAACTGCAGAAGCTTTCAAAATGGGCTTGAAGAAGGATTCCCCTTACTATGAAGATTTGGTGATGAACCCATGCAAGAAGATGGAAGATATCCGAAATCGAGCTCTAAGATTTATCAGGCTGGAAGAGGACAAGGCGCAGCAATCCAAGAACCCTGACAAGGCTTCATCATATGAGCATCCTGACAAGAAGATAGAGTCGTCTCACCAAAGACAGAACAGATCCAAACCCTACCAGAGAAATGACCATAACAAAGTCAATTATGTGGAAGATGATGGAGATGATGATGATTTTGAATCTTCTAAAATTTCTGATTATTATTTCTCTGTTGATATTTCAGGTATCCTGTGTGCAATGAGCAATCTTGGAGATAAAGCAAGGTGGCCTCGAAAGATCGACAAGTCATCCGGCTGGAAGGATAAATCCAAGTAGTGTGCCTATCATGAAGATTTTGGACATCTTACCGAAGATTGCATCGCCTTGAGGAGAGATATTAGTTACCTGTTGTCTAAAGGATATCTTAAAGAGCTCCTTGGGAACCGCAAGACCAAGACGGATAACAAAGAGCCCGTCGCAACCAGACCACCATCTCCTCCGCCGGTAACAAAGGTAATCAACGTTATTAGTGGTGGTTCTGATATTTGTGGTACTTCTTATTCTGCAGCTAAGAGATTCGCCAAGCAAGCTAAGGATGAGAAATGTTGGGTATGCATATTTTAACCCTCCTATTTTGTATTAGATTTGATTGATACCATAACCTCCTGTCTATTTAAAGGACTTTAGGACCCTATGTAATGAAGCTTAGACTTCAATTTTTTAGCTAAGTCCATTTTATAGAATAGGTTAAATTTAGGCTTGAAGACTGGCACAAGACTCATTGGATCTGAGGATTGCAGTTCAAGTGTTTCAGAACCACCTCACCAAAATGCTTGGCAGAAACCGCTTCCAGCAAACTGCCTTGTGTAAATCTTTAGTCTGAAACCGCCTGAAGTCCAATGTGCAAACCGCTCTTGGAAATCCTCCTCTGGTATGAACCGCTTGCACTTAGAACCGCTTTGCACCAGAACCGCCCCAATGATTGAGACTTGAAGTAAACCTCATTGACCATTGGAATCCACGTCAGCAATATCAAATGTCAACCACCATATCTTGTCACATGACTACTTTTCAGAAAGGATCTGCAAGGATCTTGTAAAGGTGACAGGTGTCCTAACCTCATTGCTTGCAGCTGGAGCCTGATCAGCTTTATCTGCAGCAGCTGTACCAAAGGACAAAAGTGGTTGCTGTGGACCAATGGGATTGCATCAAGTACTGTCCTTACAACAGCTGTGTCCAACGGCTATATTCCTGATGCTTGGGTATAAATACCCCCAACCTTCATCATTTGAAGCTTGCTTGAAACTTGAGAAATTGCTGTGAGTTCATAAGAAGTTGAAGCTCTGCCCAGAAATTCATAAGTCCTTTGAATCTTCATCTTCATACTTCAAGAAATATTTCCTAGCCCAGAAATCAAGCCTTAACACATTCAAGAATCATTGTGCTCTACATCTCAAAGAATTAAAGAGCCTTGATATTGATCTCACACGCACACCTCACTTATTTAATCACATAGATTAATCACTTGAGATACACTGGTTATAGTCTTAGGATTTGATCTTCATAGAATAGATTTTAGATTTGAGTATCGATCGTTGTATCTTGTAATCTCTCATACTCAATAGAAAAATCACTCTTGAAAATCCAAGACTAACCATCTTGGTAGTGGACGTAGATCGTTTATCGATTGAACCACTCCAAATATTGTGTTCTTACTTTCTGCATTTATATTTCTTGTGCTTACTAATTATCTACATTTCTCTCTGTTTGATCTTTATATAGATATCCATTATTGTGAAATTGTGTTTTGGAGTTAACATTGTCAAACCTCACTTTCAGTTTTACAACTGCTCAGAAAATTGCACTAAAACCGCTTATCAAAACCGCCTCTCCAAAACCGCTTGTATCTTCAAATATTCCGCTGTGCATTTTACAACTCTACTTGCAGTTTCTTACACACTGCAAGAGGTTTTGTAAGCTTAGAGGTTTAGTTTTAAATCGAGGGCGAAAAATTTGTAACAGCTATTCACCCCCCCTCTAGCTGTATTTTCATCCTTGTTGCCATCTTTGGGACCTACAAGTGGTATCAGAGCAAACACATTTTAAAACCACCATTTTTCAAGCTTAACAGCTTGTGTGCCGATTCAATATGGCAAACACAAAGACAATGACTACTGTTAACTATTCACACATTCCAATCTTGGACGAAGACCACTTCGACATCTGGAAGTGCAGAATGCTCATTCATTTGGAAACAATTGATGAGATGCTGGTGGAGTGCGTAATCAATGGCCCGTTTGTTCCCATGAAGGCCAATACTGATGCAACCACCAATACAGAAACTCCAGAGGTCAAAAAGCCTAAAGATGAGTGGTCGGATGAAGAGAAGAGATTAGCTGCCTTGGACAGCAAGGCAAGGCACATCATTTCAGGAACTCTTCCAGTTTCAACTCTTCAGAAAGTAATGTACCTCAAAACCGCAAAGCAGATGTGGGATGCCATAGATAGCTACCTCAAAGGTGATGACGAATGCAAGGAAAGCAAATTATATGCTGTTGAAAGATCTTACAACAACTTCAACAGAAAATCCAATGAAACCTTGCGTCAGACCTACGACCGTTATGTTGAGGTAGTTAATGCTTGTAGATCTCTTGGCAAAACTTTAACTGATAAGGAAATCAATATGACTTTCCTATCTAGTTTAGGTTCTAGATGGGTTAATAAGGCTACCTCTCTAGAAGACTCCAAAGTTTTGGGTACTTGGTCGTTAAGTAACTTGTACGCCAATCTTAGAGTCTATGAACTTAAATTAAATCATATTGAAGAGATTGAAGGGAAAACCAAATCGCTTTCCATGTCCGTTGTGGAACAAGAGGAGAAACCATCTACATCCAATCAAACTGCAGATCCTTCCATATCAACCTCATCACTCATCGAGATGGATGATGATGATTTTGCCATGTTTGTGAAAAGATTTCAAAAGTTTAGAAAATCCTCAAAACCCTTTACAAATTTTTTTTCAAAAGGCAAACCTCCTGCAACATTTTCAAAGGCTGGAGATACAAAGAAAAAGAGTGATCTAGTTTGCTACAATTGTAGAAAACCTGGTCACTTTGCATCTGAGTGTCCACAGCCCAAATACGAATACTTGAAAAAGAAAACCTCTCCTGCGAAATTTTCTCGTCGCAAGGGAATGGTTGCTGAGGAGGAAGAGAATTCCAAGGAATTGGCAACTTGGATTGAAACGAATTCTGATGATGGGAGTGACGGAGAAACCGAAGAGGTTAATCTCTGCCTAGTTGCAGATGCTTCCGATGAATCAGATTCTGAGTCAGTCGAGTTGCAAGATATGGAGGAAGAAGAGGTTTCTGCAAAACTTCCAAATTTTAAGTTGGATGATAATGTCAAACTTACTCCTAGTATTAAGATAGGAAATTGTTCGTATTCACTTCCCATTTTCTCTTCTAAAAATGCTCCACCTTCAAAAGCAATTCCAAATAAGAAAGTTTTGAAAAAGGTGGTGGAAGAAGTTTCTCCCTCGGAACACGAAAGGATGTTTAAGGAAGCTGAAATGGTGATCCATCAATTTTCTAATCTTAAGAAAGCCTTAAGCTTAGCTCATGATGAACTTAATCTGTACAAGACGGAGAAAACAGTGATGAGGTCCGAAATTTCAAATTTTAAGGACCAAATCAAAAAGATGACTCCTCTTGCTGATCAAAACCACATCCTTGAAACTAAGGTTGCTGCACTTCAACTCCATAATGATGATCTAGTTGCCCAGAAACTCGATCTCCAAAAGATCATTGATGGGTGGACAAAGTCAAAAGTCACCATGGAACAAATCATAGACACCCAAATTCCAAGTGGAATTAAGGATGGTCTGGGATTTGGATCTGGTGAAGAGGAGAAGTGTGCATCCTGTTGTGAAAAGGATGAGGAAATTTTGAAACTAACTAAAGAAATTCCTAAGGGGAAGCATGCAAACTCTAAGGGTAAAGGACAACAAATTAATTATGTCTACCCAAAGGGTAAGCAATATGGGAAGAACTCTCAGATGAAGCCAAAGGATTCTGAGAGTGTAGCTTCAGAGGAAATGGCATATGGAGTTGGCCGCATCTCTAAAACCGCTTCTGGTGGAACTAGAGATGCTAGCAACTGCAAGGCTGACCACGCATCTTCTTCGACCGCTCCTCCTGCCTTCAAAAGCAGGAATAGTGTTCCTAGAAAATACGTGGTCAAACCAAAGCCAGTTCCCTTTGTCAAGGCTGCAACCGCTCCTCCCAAACCGCATGCAACTCCTAAGAAGAGTAAGGAGTTAGTAAAACCTCATGATGCTTATAGCTTTTATAAATGCTCTGTGTGTGATGGTTTAGGTCACAAGGCTGTTGAATGCCTTTTGCGGTTCACATCTAATGCCAGGAAGAGTAAACCTCCTTCTGTCAAACAGGTGTGGGTCGTGAAGGGTTGCTAACTTCAGGACCCAAGGAATAAAGGGGGACCTCATTCTTAATGTTTACATTTCAGGTTCTCTGCTTAATGGCTGGTCACTCTAAGGAAAATGAATGGTATCTTGACAGTGGCTGCTCAAGACATATGACTGGAGATAGATCATTACTAGAAGATGTCATTGAAGCAAGTGGTCCGTCTGTAACCTTTGGTGACAACAACAAAGGCAAGACCATTGGATATGGTGTTATAAGAAGAGGAAACCTAACCATTGAGAAGGTTTCTCTTGTTGAAGGACTCAAGCACAACCTCCTTTTAATTTCTCAATTCTGCGACAAAGGAATGCTTTGCGACTTTACGTCATCAAACTGCTTTATCAAAGATAGCATTTCCGGAGTCACCCTACTCACAGGGATTCGTAAGAGTAATATTTACATTATTGATCTAAATTCTGCATGTAGTATTACTAATCTCTGTTTTGTAGCTAAAAATGTGAGCGAAAATAGTTGGCTTTGGCACAAGAGGTTGAGCCACTTGAACTTCAAGTATCTTGCAAAGATTGGTAGGGAAAACCTCATTCGTGGTTTACCTAAAGTGGCTGACCACCATCCTGAGAAATGCAGTGCATGCCAGCTTGGTAAGCAATCCGCGTCATCTTTCACCAGCAAGACCGCTCCATCAACTTCAAGATGCTTACAACTGCTTCACATAGATTTGTTTGGACCCGTAACCACTGCCAGCATTGGAGGAAGTAGATATACCTTAGTGGTGGTGGATGATTATTCAAGATATACGTGGGTTGAGATGATGATTTCCAAAGATGATTGCTATGATATTCTCACCGCACTTTTTAGATGGCTCCAAACTCATAAAGAAGACGACATCGTTAGTGTTCGATCAAATAATGAAACAGAATTTATGAACAACGGTGTTGCTCAGTATTGTGATGACCATGGGATTGATCACAATTTCTCAACTGTTGGTGTTCCACAATAAAATGGGGTTGTGGAAAGGAAGAATAGGACGTTGATTGAGGCTGGAAAGACAATGATATCTGAAGCAAAGCTGCCTCAGTATTTCTGGGCTGAAGTAATCAACACAGCATGCTTCACTCAGAACCGCTCCCTCATCAACAAAACCTATAACAAGACTCCCTATGAGCTTTGGCGAGGAAGAACCCCCCAACATTTCATTCTTCAAGATCTTTGGCTGCAAATGTTTTATCCTCTACAACGGAAGAGAAAATAGAGGTAAATTCGGAGCCAAGGCCGACGAAGGTATTTTTGTTGGGTATGCTAAACATTCAAAAGCTTTTCGTGTTTTCAATAAAACTAGTTTAAAAATAGTTGAGTCTGTCCATGTTACTTTCGATGAGCATTCTCTCCTTGAGCCACATTTGGCTCCAAATATTGCTGATGATTTTGTTGAGCATAATGAAATAGGTGAACCATCTCAAACCGCACCTGAACCTCAACCGCAAAATCCAGCACCCTCAACTGAAATTCCCTCAAACTGCACTTTTGAAACCGCACCTGAAGTTCCTACTGCAGATGCAACTCTAAGGGAAGAAGAAGTTGAGAATTCCCCTATCCAACTTATAGAACCTCTTCGTCAACTTACATTCCATGACTTCGCTGAAGGATCTAACGATGTTCCAATTGAAGATCTTCAGCAAACCTCTGTCCAACCAGACTTACCCCCGGAGGTTCGAGAAGTCAGCAGTCACCCTCTCTCTAATGTGATAGGTGATCTGTTTTCCGATGTTCAAACAAGGAGATTTAACTATGACGAGCATACTTCCTTGATATCTCAAATTGAACCCAAGAAGATTGATGAAGCACTCCAAGATTCCAGTTGGGTCGTTGCTATGCAAGAAGAACTCAACCAGTTTGTAAGATGCAAGGTCTGGACTTTGGTGCCTAGACCTCAGGATCAAGGAGTGACAGGAACTAAGTGGGTATTTAGGAATAAGATGGACGAGAATGGAAGCATCACTAGGAATAAAGCAAGGTTGGTTGCACAAGGATATAGGCAAGAAGAAGGAATCGATTATGACGAAACCTTTGCTCCAGTTGCAAGATTGGAAGCTATCAGAATCTTCTTAGCCTACGCCTCTTTCAAGCATTTCAAGTTATATCAAATGGACGTGAAGAGTGCTTTCCTCAACGGTGAACTGCAAGAGACCGTGTATGTTGCTCAACCGCCTGGATTTGAAGACTCCAAATTTCCCAATCATGTCTACAAACTCCAGAAGGCTTTGTATAGACTTAAGAAAGCTCCAAGGGCATGGTATGAGACTCTCTCTAAATTTTTACTAGAAAAAGGATTTAAACGCGGTAAAATCGATACAACTCTGTTTATTGCCAAATATAATGATCATACTTTACTTGTTCAAATATATGTCGATGATATTATTTTTGGTTCTACTAATGAGTTACTTTGTAAGCGTTTCGAAAAGCTAATGAAAAGCAAGTTTGAGATGAGCATGATGGGAGAATTAACATTCTTCCTCGGGCTTCAAATCAAGCAATGCGAAGAAGGTATTTTCCTCAGCCAAGCCAAATACACCAAGGAGTTGATAAAGAAGTTTGGATTAGAAAATGCTAAAGCATATGATACTCCAATGGCCACCGGCAATAAGCTAGATAAAGATCTCAAAGATAAGAAAGTTGATCAAACTTTATATCGAGGTATGATCGGCTCATTACTTTATTTAACTGCTAGTAGGCCCGATATCATGTTTAGTGTCTGTGTATGTGCTCGCTACCAAGCTGATCCTATAGAAGCACATCTTATTACAGTCAAGCGTATAATCCGCTATTTGTCTGAAACCACTAACCTTGGACTTTGGTACTCCAAAGATTTGAACTTCGATCTTGTAGGTTATTCAGATGCAGATTATGCAGCTTGTACTATTGACAGGAAAAACACTAGTGGTACTTGTCATTTCCTTGGAAATAGACTAGTTGCTTGGGCCAGCAAGAAGCAAGCTTCAGTTTCAACCACAACCACGAGGCCGAGTATATTCTTCTTTGGTAGTTGTTGCTGTCAAATCCTCTTGATGAAGTAGCAGTTGGTGGACTATGGAATCCATGAAGGAAATTGCCCTATCATGTGTGACAACACTTCAACTATTTCAGTCTCCAATAACCCTGTCATGCATTCCAAGACCAAGCATATAGATATCAAGTATCATTTCCTCAAAGACCATGTGGAGAAGAGGAATATCCATTTAGAGTACGTGGGGATAGACAACTAGATTGCTGATATCCTCACTAAGGCTCTTGACTCCAAGAGGTTTTCATTCCTCAGAGGAGAAATGGGTATGCTTGAACTTAAATGATTCCTTACTTTTTATTTGCTAACTTGTTTGTTGAGTTTAGGATGAAACTCTTAAGGATTGAGACCGCTTCTGTTGAAACCGCCTATACCAAAACCGCAAGCTGTCCAACCGCCTGCATCCAACCGCCAGTTCCAAACCGCTTGATGCAGACAGGCCGCTTGAATCAAAACCGCATTTCAACAAGAGTAAATTCTGTCTATTTATGTCTTATCCTTATTGCTTAAAAAAAAACTGCTCAAATTCTTTTATTTATTTTTAGTCCTTATTTTGACATAAGGGTATTTTTGCAAATGTTTTCCCTCATTTATTTCAAAATTAAGAGCATTTAATGCTAAGGGGACATGAGCATTAAAAACCCTCATGTCAGCCGTCATTGAGAGAGGTGCAGGAGGTGAAAGGGTGCAACAGTTGGTATATTTCAATCATTCCTTCTGAACCAACTGCCTGCCCCCTTCACCCTATATATACCTAAGTTGGTGAAATTCTTTCTTTTCTTCTGCCAACTCTCTGCACTTGTACCTTCTCTCTACCAAACTCTTTCTCTCTCTAAAACCTTGAAAAACTCCATTTTTCCAACCATTAATCAAATGGCTACAACTTCAAAAAGGCAAAGAGCTTCCACTATTGCTAGGGCACCCAAGAAACCTATCCTGGAAATGGTAACAAATCTCTAACCCTAATTCTTTCTTTTTCTTCAAATCTGCCATGGATGAACATAAGTCTGTTCGTATTCTTCAAACTGATTTTGGTTGATTGTGCTCTTGATTCTTACTCATTTTTAATGATTATTGTTGGGTTTTGTTCGGATTGATGCATAGATTCAGTTTATGTAGTTTATTTCATGATCAATCCATGCTTTAATCACTGATTTTGTGTTTTTCAGTTTATAAACTTCGAAAACCCACTTTATGTTCTTAGTGATTATGGATGATTTTGGGTAAAGGTTGCAATTTTAGTGATATATTGTTAATCCCCTTCCCAATGTGATTATTTTGACATGCTATTTGTCCATTTTGATTAAGTTTTAGATAATCTCTGTTCTTGGTGTTCTTGATGTAGGTGTTAGTGCCCTAGGCCTATAGAGATAGACTTATATGTAATGTCATTATTCATTTATATAAGAGATTGTTATTTTGATTATTATATATGTTTGCATGTTTACTTTAATACTCGTGTCCCTAGTACTTATGAAGCACTAGTATGAAGTCTAATGGATAATCATGTGATGATTATATGCATGGAGATGCACATTAGATTCATGGGCACTTGTTAGAGAACAAGGTATTGGACTTGACCCATTATGAGATTTATGTCATGGTCGTATGTCATAAATAAATCTCATATAGTTATATCATTGATATCCTTTGACCTGAGATTATCATCGTCTTCCACTCGATGAGTATTATGTTTGATATAGTTTAACGTTGTCTTTAACCGGATAACAATAAGGGCTATTATTGGCATGATATGATTCTTGTTGGGAAGAATGATAAGTCAAGATGGAATTTTGTCCCTCGTAAAGAGAGATGTTTGCTTGGCCACTCGTAAGTAAGATTGATGATGTACATGGCCATGTCCGAATGAATTAATGTGATTAATATCATTCGATTGATCAATTTACTTAGTAACGAGAAAGCATTGAACAATATGAGTTGACTTGGACCATGACTCATGTTCAATATAACATCGTGTGACAATGGGATTATGATATGTTCTATGTAGGAAAATCGAACTTGATATTATATTATTTGGGTAGGCATGATGTCTTGCTAGAGTCCGCTCATGTCTTATGAGGATCGATGTGATCGAACTCATTGCCAACATAATATAGTCCTATGGGGTCACACGCATCGAACGAATTATCAAAAATGAAGAATATGGAGTTTTTGTTCTCAGGGGACGACTCGTCCCCTGGCCAGAACCAACTATTCCCCTTAAGGGGGACTCCTGTATCAGAAGCTTGGTGCAAGGGGACGACTCGTCCCCTGGGGGACGAGTCGTCTCGTCGGTGCTGGACTGATACGTAATTGACTTAAAATTAGGGTTTTCGCGAGGGGAAAAGTTTTATAATGTATAAATACAAACCCCTAGTTGCCCTAGCAGTCATACTCATGTTTTGGGTTTAGAGAAACACAAAAGAGAGAGATTTCAATTGAGAATTGAAAATCAAAACACAATCCAAATCCATATTTCTTCATTGATTGAAAGGAGTTTCAATCAAAGGATCTAGCAATCCACCTAGAATTGTTCTAGGGTTCGTTCAACGCGTGGATACACATAGAGGATCTTCGCCAATCAAGATATAACGTTCGTGATTCAAGAATCGTTCATCGAAGATTCGCTAGTTCTTCAATCTGGAGTTGGAACGCGTTTATCAACGACAAAAGCACACAAGGTTGGTAATTCTATTTCATTCTTCTTAATTAATCATCTAGAACGGATCCTAGGGCTCCGGGTTTTCGAGTTAATTTTGCATTATTCCGCTGCGCATGGACCCTCGAAACCCAACAGTGGTATCAGAGCCCCGTTCATGATGTTTATATTAGATAATCGTGATAATTATATAATGTGATTATGTTAATTTTCATGATGAATATGATTTAGAATATGAATTTATATGAGAATTGCTTATGGAAGTAATTGTATATTTTGATATACCATGATTATGAATTGAATTATTTGATTAATGTGATTAATCTAGAATATGGGTCTTGAATATTACTTAGTATAAAGGCTGGAAACCAAAAACTTCCCCACAGGCACTTCGATGGAAGTGTGGGATAACCTTGGATTACAATGCCATGTACTAGTAATTGATGAATTTCTAGATCTTGAACAAATTGTTTGTTATAGGGATTGTGTTCATATTAAATGAGATTTTACATGAATCATTAAACCCTAATTGATTAGAAATTATGATGTAAACATCAAATGTGATTTGTGATGCATCATTCCATGTTCATAATTATGCTCATATAATTTTCATGAATCAACCTTGCCATGTTAATTGATAAACATGAAAATTGAACCTTCATTGAAATTTGAGTTTGTTTATGCCACCCATTTTAAACACTTGTGAGTACACGGATAGTTTTATGTAGGCTACGTCATAGCGAGGTACATTAATTCTATCTTTGTATGATCAAGATGAGCAAACGGTGATTGCTATACGTTTAAAATGGTTTAACTCAATTAGGCTATCAAAACAGTTTTGGGCCTTAGGCATAAGATGAGATTGAAACATGTGACATATGATGTCTATAATCTCATAAAGGATCTAAGAGTCATATGTTGATATGATTGATAAATGTTATCTACCTTTTTAGTTTAATTTTGAGCAGTCGTGCCATAGCCGACTTGAAATTAAATTAAAGTTGGGTCTTAGCCTATTAAATTATATTATGCATATTTGCATAAGAAGGTTATATAATTTAGTGGGAGTATTTATGAAATACGTTATTTAATCTCTTAAATGAAATCGGTACTTATATGTGTTCATATGTGTTGCATATTTTTGTTGTAGAAATAGCATTAAACTATAATTAATCCTTATTATTGCGATTCGTCCTTATGAAGGACAAGTTCGAAAAGAACGGTACAAGTTATTCTGATTTGATCAGATGCTCAAGAAGTGTTCTTAAGCAAAATTGTACGTTCTTGACGAATCTATTCCTGCTGAACCCACTGCAAACGTTGCAAAGTGCAGATAAGGAGCAACATAAGAAACATAGAGATAATTCATATGATGTTGTTTGCCTTATACTTGCCACCATATTTAAAGGCTCTTATGAAGAACCTTGAACACGTGGAAATTGCTTTTGTTCTAGCACAATGCATAAAGGAAATGTTCCAAGTGCAAGCTAGGCAAGAGAGGTTTGTTGTGTTAATGGTTAACACAAGAAAGCGGTTTAAAAGGAAACACAAAGAAGGTAAAGCAAAGGTTGCTAAAACTGGGGCAAAAGTTGCCAAAGCCTAAGAGGCTAAACCCAAAGTGTCTTAAAAGGATGCATTTTGCTATCATTGCAATGAGATTGTCATTGGAAGCAAAGTTGCAAGGCTAATTAGAAAGGCCTAAAAAGTGAAGAAGGGCAATATGATTGCTACTACTTCAAATATCTATATGGTAGATATTTTCTTTTCGACTTCTTGTTCTTGGGTATATGATACCGGATATAGATCCCACATTTGTTTAAATGTGCAAGAAATAAAGAATAGAAAGCTACTCAAAGAAGGTGAATTAAACCTATGCGTGGTAATGAAGCAAGAGTTGCTGCGTTAGCCATAGGGACTTATGAAGTCACTTTACCTTGTGGACTAGTACTTGTTTTGAACAAGTGTGACTACGTTCCGGATTTGAGTAGGAGTATTATTTTGTTTCTTATGAGGATGATGAAGGATATAATTCTCTTATTGAAAATAAGTAGCCTTATATTTATTTAATGATATGCATTATTGTAATGCATATGTCATTGAATGGTCTTCATATCCTTGATGTTAAGATACAAAATAACATTGAAGATATCTATAATATAAGTGTGAAATCTAAACCGAATGATATGAACAACACGTTCATATGGCATTGCCGGCTTGGTCATATAAATGAGAAACGTATAATCTAAATTCCATTAACATGGACATTTAGACTCATATAATTGTGAATCGTTTGAGGTATGTGAATCTCGTTTATTTGGTAAAATGACCAAACCACCCTACACTAAGAGTAGTGGGAGGGCTAGTGACTTATTGGCCCTTGTACATGAGATGTATATGGACTATTAAGCAGTATTGCTAGGGGAAGATTTCGATTTTTCATTTATATTCACTGATGACTTATCTAGATATGACTATGTCTATCCGATGAAGTCCAAAAGTGAATTGATTGAAATATTTGGAATATTTCAAAATGAAGTACAAAACAATCTTGGCAAAACTATTAAGTACTTCGATTAGATCGAAGTGGTAAATATTTGAGCCAAGAGTTTGACAATCATCTTAAAATTGTGAAATTGTTTCAGAGTTGACTCCATGCGGAACACCATTTTGAATGGTGTGTCTGAAAGGAGGAATTGAACCTTGTTAGACATGGTTCGTTCGATGATGAGTCAAAGTTGACCTTCCTATTACCTTTTGAGGATATGCATTAGAAATTGATGCGTTTAAACTTAATTGTGTCCAAACTAAATCAGTTCCTAAGTCCTCACATGAGATGTGGCATGGAAGAATGTCTTTCATGAAGATTTGGGGTTGCGAATCTTATATAAAGAGACTTGTCTCTTATAAGTTAGCACCAAATCTGACAAGTTTAATTTCGGATATTAATTTTACAACCGCAAAGAGAACAAAATGTTTGTTGCTCTATATGATTCATTTCTTGAGAAATAGTTTCTCAATAAAGTATCTAGTGGGAGTAAGATTGATCTTGAAGGAGTTCAAGAACCTGAAAATGACATGGAACCAAGAGTAGAGACGGAATCAAGTTCACAAGGAGTTGTGGAACCGGTTCAAAATACACAAGTTCTTCGCAGATCTGATAGGATACGATCCGAACCTGAGAGATATGGATTTCTCATATCGGAAAGTAATCAAGTGGGAGTCATTGAGAATGACGGATCTACTTCCTATCTAGAGACGATGTCCACTCCTAATTTGGATAAATGGTTATGAACCATGGAATCCGAATTGTAATCCATGTTTGATGATCAAGTTTTGAACTTGATTGGTCCACCTGAAGGTGTAAAAACCATAGGGTGCAAATGGGTTTTCAAGAAGAAAACCGACATGGATGGAAGGTGTATACTTTCATGACTAAGGATTGTAGCAAAGGGATTTAGGAAAATTCATAGTATTGACTATGTTGAAACCTTTTTGCCTGTTACAATGCCGAAGTCTATTAGAGTTTCAATTGCCATTATCACATATTGTGAATATGAGATATGGCAAATGGATGTCAAAACAGCGTTTCTTAACGGAAACCTACTTAAGGATGTATACATGATACAACCTGAAGGGTTTGTCGATCCAAGAAATTCTAATAAAGTATGCATGTTGCAAAGATCCATAAGATGGGTTGAAGCAAGCTTCGAGGGGTTGGAATCTTCATTTTGATGAATCGGTTAAAGAGTTTGACTTCATCAAGTACGAAGATGAACTTTGTGTATACATGAAATTCAGTGGGAGCATAGTATTATTTCTAGTGTTGTATAACGATAATATCTTACTCATTGGAAACAATGTTCCGGCACTTCAGACTGTCAAGTCTTGGTCAAGGAAATGTTTCTCAATGAAAGATATGGGTAACGCCACTTACATCCTTGGCAACAAGATCTATATAGATAGATCTAGAAGGATAAATTGGTTTGAGTCAAAGTATTCACATTGACAAGGTTCTTAGAAGAGTCTAAGAAAGGTAACTTGTCAATGGGTCATGGTGTTACTCTTAGCAATACTCATTGTCTTATGACAAGTGGTGAGCGAAAGAGAATGAATGATATTCCATATGCTTCGGCAATTGGGTCTATCATGTATGCCATGTTATGTACTAGACCTGACGTCTCGTATGCTTTGAGCATGACGAGTCGATACCAATCTGATCCTGGTGAGAACCATTGGATGGCAGTCAAGACGATCCTTAAAGTACTTAAGAAGAACTAAGGATACGTTCTTGGTATTTGAAAGGTTGGAAGTTAATCTTGTTATAAAGGTTACACGGATGCTAACTTCCAAACTGACAAAGTTAATTAAAATTGCAATTAGGATTTGTGTTTATGCTTATTGGAGGTGCGATTTTATTGGAAGAGTTCCAAGCAGAAAATCGTAGCCGATTCTACTTCTAAGGCTTAATTTTAGCAACATATGATGTAGCTAGAAAAGGCAGTTTGGATCAAAAGTTCATTAGTGTTTTGGAATTGTTCCAAGTATCACTAATCCGGTGGAACTTTTGTTGTGACAATTGTGGTGCCATTTGTGCAAGTAATGGAACCAAGATCACAACAACGATCCAAACACATTCTAAGACGTTTCCACCTCATTCGAGAAATCTGTGAAAGGGAAGACGTTAAGATATGCAAGGTACCAACGAATGACAACATTTCGGACCCTCTCACCAAGCCTTTGCCACAAGCTAAACATGATGGTCATGTTAGGTCCATGGGTATAAGATACATGAATGATTGGGCCTAGTGCAAGTGGGAGACTGTAGGTGTTAGTGCCCTAGGCCTATAGAGATAGACTTATATGTAATGTCATTATTCATTTATATAAGAGATTGTTATTTTGATTATTATATATGTTTGCATGTTTACTTTAATAATCGTGTCCCTAGTACTTATGAAGCACTAGTATGAAGTCTAATGGATAATCATGTGATGATTATATGCATGGAGATGCACATTAGATTCATGGGTACTTGTTAGAGAACAAGGTACTGGACTTGACCCATTATGAGATTTATGTCATGGTCGTATGTCATAAATAAATCTCATATAGTTATATCATTGATATCCTTTGACCTGAGATTATCATCGTCTTCCACTCGATGAGTATTATGTTTGATATAGTTTAACGTTGTCTTTAACCGGATAACAATAAGGGCTATTATTGGCATGATATGATTCTTGTTGGGAAGAATGATAAGTCATGATGGAATTTTGTCCCTCGTAAAGAGAGATGTTTGCTTGGCCACTCGTAAGTAAGATTGATGATGTACATGGCCATGTCCGAATGAATTAATGTGATTAATATCATTCGATTGATCAATTTACTTAGTAACGAGAAATCATTGAACAATATGAGTTGACTTGGACCATGACTCATGTTCAATATAACATCGTGTGACAATGGGATTATGATATGTTCTATGTAGGAAAATCGAACTTGATATTATATTATTTGGGTAGGCATGATGGCTTGCTAGAGTCTGCTCATGTCTTATGAGGATCAATGTGATCGAACTCATTGCCAACATAATATAGTCCTATGGGGTCACACGCATCGAACGAATTATCAAAAATGAAGAATATGGAGTTTTTGTTCTCAAGGGACGACTCGTCCCCTGGCCAGAACCAACTATTCCCCTTAAGGGGGACTCCTGTATCAGAAGCTTGGTGCAAGGGGACGACTCGTCCCCTGGGGGACGAGTCGTCTCATCGTCGCTGGACTGATACGTAATTGACTTAAAATTAGGGTTTTCGCGAGGGGAAAAGTTTTATAACGTATAAATACAAACCCCTAGTTGCCCTAGCAGTCATACTCATGTTTTGGGTTTAGAGAAACACAAAAGAGAGAGATTTCAATTGAGAATTGAAAATCAAAACACAATCCAAATCCATATTTCTTCATTGATTGAAAGGAGTTTCAATCAAAGGATCTAGCAATCCACCTAGAATTGTTCTAGGGTTCGTTCAACGCGTGGATACACATAGAGGATCTTCGCCAATCAAGATCTAACGTTCGTGATTCAAGAATCGTTCATCGAAGATTCGCTAGTTCTTCAATCTGGAGTTGGAACGCGTTTATCAACGACAAAAGCACACAAGGTTGGTAATTCTATTTCATTCTTCTTAATTAATCATCTAGAACGGATCCTAGGGCTCCGGGTTTTCGAGTTAATTTTGCATTATTCCGCTGCGCATGGACCCTCGAAACCCAACACTTGAACTGTTCTTTGTGTTCATCATTAAACTCATGTACTTTCATGAAAATTCATATGTTTTGGATGCCTTGATTCTGAATAGTGTTTTTCAACACTTAGAAAATTTTCAACCTTTTCATAATTTTTGGATTTCATTTAGGTTTGAAACCGCTTGTATGCCAACCGCTTCTACATTCTTGTTTCAAACCGCTTCTTCCTTTTCAAAGCTAAACCGCATGCTAAACCGCCTTCTCAATCTCCTTTAAAATCGCATGCTGTTTAAAGTTCCTTCCTTCATTCCTTTTGAGATTTTACTAAGTATATAGGCTGGAAACCAAGAATTTCCTCTCTAAGCACCGCTTGCAGTGTGGGATAATTTTGGATTACAATGCCACGTACTAAGTAAATTATATTCTCAAATCCTCATTATCTCTTTGTATTCATAGTTCACTTGGGGTTTGAAAATTTTCAAACAGCACCATGGCTAAACCGCTTGGTGCTCAAACCGCTTGTGACTGTGAATACAAAAATGGATCTAACACTTCATGTTTTACTTTGTAGGATCCATCTACCTTCCTACCAGGTTGGGAAGTCAATGAGGTTGAGCTCAAATCAGATGCCTTAGGAAGGGAGTTGCTGAGAAAGCTGAGAGTTTTCAGGGATCCTACCGCTCTTCACCAAGAAGCAAGATTTTATAGTGCCATTCTTTGTAGACCAATTCTATGCAACCACCAAGAAAGGATCAAGGATTCTAGAAGGAGGTCAAAAGGTTCCATGCCTAGCCGCAGTTATTAAAGGCCTAAAACTGTCCATTGACTACATCGACATCAGAAGACTTTTCAAATTTGTAGTTGGTGGAGCTCCTTTAGAGTTAGATCAAGTTATTCAAGACAATGCTGCCTTCCAAACCGCCAAGGTAGATACCATGGCTAAGAGATACAAGAAGATCCCTAGAAAGAATTTTGGTGAGCTGATGAGCCACATAGGACATCTAGTTGGGAGATCAGTTTGTGGAAAGACAGGAAATCACAACAACTTTACATCCCAACAATGGATGTATTGTTCTGCTATATTTATGGAGATCAAGCTACACTGGCCAAAACTTGTCTACTTGGAAATAAAAGACAGTGTTGAGACTTATCAGTCCAAGGTTAAGGGTGAAGATCAGAGGTGGAGACCATTTTGCAGGATTCTAACCGCTCTTTTAATGGATTTTGAGCATCTGGATGAGATTGACAGCAAAAATAAAGAGCTGATGGTGGACTGCTCTGATGATTCCCTAGGATTGCTTGCTTGCCACTCCTTTAGGTATGCTAATGGAGATGCATTATACAAATCCTTGTATGATGCAGATACCTATCCCTTGAAGGAGCCATATGAACTTAGAGATCCCACAATCGCTCCAAAAGCTAAAGGAGCCAAGCGGTCCAGAAAGCCCCAAGCCAGAGCAGAACCACCACCCAAAAAGACTAAGACCGCTCCTACATCACAACCGCGTGCATCCGATGGAGCTGGTACTAGCAAGGCCAAGAAGCAGTCTGAACCAATGAATTTGGTGGATGAAGAGGATAAAGAAGAGGAAGACCTAAGTATTCCCAACTTGGTGGCTAGAGCCAAGAAGGCTAGGAATGATGTTGAAGGCCTGACTGTTGAAGAGCAGATCCAATTCTACAAGGACAAGGTTGAGAGATTGGCCAAGGAGCAAGAAGAAAGAAGAGCTGCCAAAGGAAAATTTCATGATGATGGAACCGCTTCACAGCCCCAACCGCCTCCAACCTCTCATACATCTCCTGTCCAATCACCAATTCAATCCCCTGCTCAATCCCCAGTTCAATCCCCCAACAAATCACCTTCCAAATCTCCTTCCAAATCCAAATCCATAACTCCTTCCCCTATCAAGACCGCACCAATTCAGGGGGAGAAACCTAAAAGAAGGAAGATGATGGCCAGAAAGAAAACCCCCAGAAAAAGCCAACCTGTTCAACACTCACCCTCTCCTTCACCTCCTAGAAATTCCCTCCCTCCAACTCCTCAAAATTCCCCTCCACAATCACCTCAAAACTCACCTTCACCTTCCCCCAGAAAATCCCTATCACCCTTATCTTCTCAATCCCCAAATAACTCACCTCAACATTCCCATTCCATACACTCACAACACTACAACCAAACCCCCACTCAATCACATGCCTTTCAACCTTGGCAATCCAAGCCCTCTACTGGACATGCCACATCCAAATCCATCAGAGATGATCCTACCCCTGCCAATTCCCCTAACCAAAACCGCTCCCATTCACCCACACCTAACCGCTCCAGATCCCATTCCCCTGCTAAATCCCTAACTCCCCAACATTCCCCCCAAAGACAAAAATCCCCTCCTCCAAACATCCCTCCCCAAACCCAGACTGCCCCTGAAACCACCCAATTCCAAATACCTCCTGCATTCCAAACTGCCTCCACTTCGACCGCCCCTCCAACAAACTACTCCCAAATCCTTCAAACTCTTAACCTTATTCAAGGCCAACTCCTCATAAATCAAGGCCACATCATCAAGCTGACCGCCTCCAATACCTCCCTTCAAGCCAAGGTAGATTCTCAATCCCTTGAGATGGCTGCTCTTAAATCTTCATTGATTGATGCCATTAAGGGGGAGAGATCTATAGCAACTCCATCTCCTTCAACCGCTTCCTTGGATGAGACCGCTTCAATGGTTAAATCCACTGCTGAAGCTTGTTTTAATGCCTTTCAAAAATCCTTGGAAGATGAAATGCTCAAAGCCTTGGGAGATAAGGCATCTCTTGCTGAGCTGAACAAGATCCTTAATGAGCTTGGTGAAAAGATTTGTAAAGCCATTGAGAAGGATCTTGGAGATCTTAGTTTCAAATTTCTCACTCTTCTAAACTCAAGACCAGGGCAAAGCCAAACCGCTGACACTCAAACCGCTCTGGACTCTTTGCGTGAAGAAGTGTTGGAACAGAATGACATATTCAAAGTAGATTCTAAGGTCAATCTTGATACTATTGCTTGAGAGGTAAAGGTAAAGCTGAATGAAATACAAGATGAATTCAACGACCGCCTGGACAACCTCAGGGAAGGATTCAATTCAAAACTTGGCTCAACAGTCAATGATCTCAAAACCTCCCTGAAGGTATCTGTGGATCTTGAACCAATGGAACAAGCCATTCAAGCTCAGACCGCTGCTGTTCAGGAGGAAGTGCACACCATCTTCAATTCCCTTTACTCTTCCCTCCATGTTCAGCTGGATACCATTAGAGACAATCTTATGGAAAATAACAAAGCGGTTGGTACCACCAATACTACTTCTGCTCACTCTGTCAATGCTTTGAAGAAGCTAGAGTCAACCCTCACCAGAACCGCAGAGGAAGTAAGAAGATTAAGGAAAGAATTTGAGCCAAATCAATCTAGAGCTGGGACCAGTGGAGCTGAGCACGAAGTCAACAAGCCGCCCCAGAAATAACCGCTTCTCCTTAATTGTTTTTGAACCGCTTTTGTAAGTTGGACCGCACTTTCATTGTATTTTCTTTGTCCAACTTATTTTGTTTTGTTTTTGTAACCCTGCAATTTTCTTTCATTCCTGTATCTGTAAACACCTTGGGAATTAATGAAAATTGCATCATGGTTCCAAAACCTTGTTCATATCAAACTGCTTGTTTGTAGAACAATGAAACCGCTTATGGTCTTAAACCTCATTCAAATAATTTTCAACTTAAAAATCACTCTTTTGAATTGATGTTTAAACATTCAGTTTAAACTGCACTTTATACTAAAACTCATATTTTTGAGTGCACTGAATGCATTTCTATACTTTCCATATTGTAAGTTTTTATCTTTCAGATAGTATAGAAATCTATAGCTTAAGCTAAGTGTGTGCATTGACTTGGGACATGACTTACCATGTTAATTCTTATGGACATGTTTTTACCAAGTACAATGTTTTCTTTTGCTGTAGTAGGTAATGGCATCAATCAAATAGGGGGAGATAGTTGGGTATGCATATTTTAACCCTCCTATTTTGTATTAGATTTGATTGATACCATAACCTCCTGTCTATTTTAAGGACTTTAGGACCCTATATAATGAAGCTTAGACTTCAATTTTTTAGCTAAGTCCATTTTATAGAATAGGTTAAATTTAGGCTTGAAGACTGGCACAAGACTCATTGGATCTGAGGATTGCAGTTCAAGTGTTTCAGAACCACCTCACCAAACCGCTTGGCAGAAACCGCTTCCAGTAAACTGCCTTGTGTAAATCTTTAGTCTGAAACCGCCTGAAGTCCAATGTGCAAACCGCTCTTGGAAATCCTCCTCTGGTATGAACCGCTTGCACTTAGAACCGCTTTGCACCAGAACCGCCCCAATGATTGAGACTTGAAGTGAACCTCATTGACCGTTGGAATCCACGTCAGCAATATCAAATGTCAACCACCATATCTTGTCACGTGACTACTTTTCAAAAAAGATCTGCAAGGATCTTGTAAAGGTGACAGGTGTCCTAACCTCATTGCTTGCAGCTGGAGCCTGATCAGCTTTATCTGCAGCAGCTGTACCAAAGGACAAAAGTGGTTGCTGTGGACCAATGGGATTGCATCAAGTACTGTCCTTACAATAGCTGTGTCCAACGGCTATATTCCTGATGCTTGGGTATAAATACCCCCAACCTTCATCATTTGAAGCTTGCTTGAAACTTGAGAAATTGCTGTGAGTTCATAAGAAGTTGAAGCTCTGCCCAGAAATTCATAAGTCCTTTGAATCTTCATCTTCATACTTCAAGAAATATTTCCCAGTCCAGAAATCAAGCCTTAACACATTCAAGAATCATTGTGCTCTACATCTCAAAGAATTAAAGAGCCTTGATCTTGTTCTCACACACACACCTCACTTGTTTAATCACATAGATTAATCACTTGAGATACACTGGTTATAGTCTTAGGATTTGATCTTCATAGAATAGATTTTAGATTTGAGTATCGATCGTTGTATCTTGTAATCTCTCATACTCAATAGAAAAATCACTCTTGAAAATCCAAGACTAACCATCTTGGTAGTGGACGTAGATCGTTTATCGATTGAACCACTCCAAATATTGTGTTCTTACTTTCTGCATTTATATTTCTTGTGCTTACTAATTATCTACATTTCTCTCTGTTTGATCTTTATATAGATATCCATTATTGTGAAATTGTGTTTGGAGTTAACATTGTCAAACCTCACTTTCAGTTTTACAACTGCTCAGAAAATTGCACTAAAACCGCTTATCAAAACCGCCTCTCCAAAACCGCTTGTATCTTCAAATATTCCGCTGTGCATTTTACAACTCTACTTGCAATTTCTTACACACTGCAAGAGGTTTTGTAAGCTTAGAGGTTTAGTTTTGAATCGAGGGCAAAAAAATTGTAACAGCTATTCACCCCCCCCCTCTAGCTGTATTTTCACTCTTGTTGCCACCTTTGGGACCAACAAGAAACCTGAGAGATCCTCCAAGATGTCGCAGCTCACATCCCAAGATGTCATCTCCTTCAAAGAAAGTGACAGGGACAACGTTATTGACCCACATCATGACGCCTTGGTCATTGCACTCCAGATAGCCAACTGCAAGGTCAGACGTATCCTAGTAGATGGGGGCAGCTCTGTGAATCTCATTATGCCGATGCTCAAGGAAATGAAGATCCTCGAAGACAAAGATTGTAAAAAGAACCTCGGTGCTCGTGGGCTTCAGTGGAGAAACCAAAAGTACAGTGGGTGAGATTACACTTCCAGTTTACGTCGAAGGTATCAATTCCATGGAGAGATTCTGCGTGATTGATAGTACAACGTGTTACAATGTGATTCTGGGAAGACCTTGGATCCATGGAATGAAGGCTGTGCCATCCACCTATCACCAATGTGTCAAGATGCCGACACCTTGGGGAGTTGTCAAGGTTTACAGCGATCAACAGTCAGCTAAAGAATGTTATATGACTTCCATGAAGGCGTCAACAACCCCAAAGATGGCATAGCAATTACAGAGAAAGGCCCGTGAGGTTCTGGAGGCGAAGGAGCATGACTTGAAAGGGATACTCTTAGACCCCTCAAACCCAGATCTCAAGGTGCTGGTTGGCCAAGATGTTCAGGCAGAAATCGAAGAAGACCTTATCAACCTCTTGAAAAGCAGGGTTAGAAGCTTCGCCTGGAAGCATGAAGATATGACAGGCACCAGTAAAGATGTCATCACCCATAAACTCAACATTGATCCATCCTTCAGACCGATCCACCAAAAGAGAAGGAAGTTCGCACAGGAGAGGAACATAATCATCCAGGAAGAAATGGACAGATTGCTAAAAGCTAAGATGATCAGAGAGGTCGAATACCCAAGATGGCTAGCAAATGTGGTGGTGGTAGAAAAGAAGAACGGAAAATGGAGAGTTTGTGTCTACTTCACAGACTTAAACAAAGCTTGTCCCAAAGATCCTTTCCCCTTGCCACACATTGATACTTTGGTAGATGCTACTTCTGGGCATGAAGTGTTGACTTTCTTGGATGCATCTTCAGGATTCCAGCAAATCCAGATGGAGCCATCCGACCAAGAGGACACCGCCTTCATCACCCGTACAGGTATTTATTGTTACATTGCAATGCCTTTTGGACTAAGAAATGCAGGTGCCACATACCAGAGGCTAGTCAACATGATGTTCAAAGAGCAGATTGGGGACACCATGGAGGTATACATCGACGATATGGTGATAAAGTCAAAGAAAGTTGAAGATCATGTTGGGGATCTTACTCAAGCATTTGACATCCTGGACAAGTTCAACATGAAGCTGAACCCAGCAAAGTGCAATTTTGGCATGAAATCCGGGAAATTCTTGGGGTACATGGTGACGCAGAGAGGGATAGAGGCAAGCCCAGAACAAATAAAAGCCATCATCAATCTAATGTCACCCAAATCCATAAAAGATGTTCAAAGATTGACAGGGAAGGTGGCAGCATTGAATCGATTCATCTCAAAATCCTCAGACAGATGCAAGCCGTTCTATGACATCTTAAAGAAAAATTCCAGGTTCGAGTGGACTGATAAGCCTGAACAAGCCTTTCAAGATTTAAAGTTGTACCTGTCAACACCTCCCTTACTTTCAAAGCCTCAAGAAGGTGAGCCATTATGTGTTTACTTAGCTGTCTCCGAGACTGCAGTTAGTGCCGTTCTGGTCCGTGATCAAGATGGCATCCAGCAGCCAATATACTATGTAAGTAAAATATTGCTCAATGCGGAAACCAAGTATTCACACCTTGAAAAGTTAATATTAGCTTTAATTTCTGCTTCAATTAAGTTAAGGCATTATTTTGAAACACATATCATTGTCATTCGTACTAACTATCCAATAAAAAGTGTAATGAGAAAACCGTAAATGTCAGAAGGATGGCCAAATGGTCTGCTCAACTAAGCACCTATGACATCAAGTATGAACCTAGAACAACAATAAAATCACAAGCACTTGCAGACTCTGTGGCAGACTTTAGTCCAAGCATGCAACCAGAAGTAGAAATTGAAGTCCAACAACTCCAAGATGGGGACATCCTGAGGAAGTGGACTCTATTCACAGATGGTGCTTCTAATATGAGGGGCACAGGGCTAGGTGTTGTTCTAAAGTCACCACAAGGGGACATCATACCCCAGGCCGTTAGTTGTGATTTTAAAGCCACCAATAATGAAGCAGAATATGAAGCCTTAATCGTGGGCCTGATCATAGCTCTAGATATGAACATTAAAGCAATACAGGTATATAGTGTTTCATTACTACTTGTAAATCATTTTAACGGTTCCTATGCAGCAAAAAATGCCAAGATGACAGCTTATTTGGGCATTGTGAAAATTTTGGCAAGCAAATTTCAAATCTTCTCTTTTGAACAAATACCCCGAGAGGAGAACTCTCAAGCAGATGCATTGGCCAATCTTGGATCAGCTTTCAAGAGCTTATCTCAGACCAATATACCAATCATACATGTTGACATCCCTGCTGTGGAAAGGTTAGAACTATTCTGCATGGATGACGACATCCCAGATAGTCAGATGGAGATATCTTGGACGACGCCAATAATTAAATATCTTCAAGATGGTACCATCCCTTATGAAGAAAAGAATGCTAGAGCATTCAGGGTAAGGATTTCAAGATTCGTATTAATAGATAATATGCTGTTTAAGAAATCATTTGCAGGTCCATATTTGAGATGTCTTGAAGATGACAAAGCCAATGAAGTCTTAAGAGAGTTACATGAAGGATCATGTGGTAACCATTCTGGGGGCAGAAGCTTATATACAAAGGCTCTAAGAATGGGTCATTACTGGCCAACAATGCGTCAGGATGCTGCCATCTTTGCTAAGAAATGTGATTCCTGCCAGAGGCATAGCGACATCTTGCATCAGCCCGCAGAGTTACTTCATCCAATCCTCTCTCCTTGGCCGTTCATGAGGTGGGGAATGGATATAGTGGGAAAATTGCCTAAAGCTTCTGGAGGAAAAGTATTCTTGCTTGCTATGACTGATTATTTCTCTAAATGGGTTGAGGCTGAATCCTACGTGCAAGTTCGTGATAAAGAAGTCATATCCTTCATTAAGAGAAATATATTTAGTAGGTTTGGCATCCCCTCTGAAATAATATGTGACAACGGCTCTCAGTTCATCAGCAAGAAGACGCAGGATTTCCTTGCTAAGTGGGGAGTAAAGATGGTGACATCCTCACCTGTCCATCCTCAAGCTAATGGCCAGTCAGAATCAAGTAACAAAATAATCATCAATAACCTAAATAAGAGGCTAGATCAAAAGAAAGGAAGATGGGCAGAGGAGCTTCCATTTATCCTTTGGGCAGATAGAACCACACCAAAGAACGTGATAGGCCAAACCCCTTATTCCTTAGTATTTAGAGCAGAAGCAGTCATCCCGACAGAAGTTGTCGTCCCCACTGCCAGATTCAAGATGTTGACACCCGAGCAAAATGATGCCAACCTGAGTCATGATCTAGACACCATTGACGAGCTAAGAGACTTTGCCAAGATCAGGATAGCAACATATCAACAGAAGATTGCTAGATCCTACAACAAAAATGTTAGATTACGAAAATTCCAAGTTGATGACCTAGTCCTACGAAAGGTGTTTCAGAATACAAGAGAGCCCAATGCTGGAAAGATGGCTCCCAAATGGGAAGGGCCATACCTAGTAGATGTTGAAGCAGGCAAAGGCTCCTATTGGCTATCAACTCTAGAGGGAGCAAGGATTCTCAGAAGCTGGAATTCCATTCATCTCAAGACCTACTTTATGTAAGTTTACATGATTATTTTATAGTGCAAATAAAACCAAGGTACGATCTTTACCATTCTAATTTCAATAAAAGTACTTGTTTCCGTTTTTATTTATTTTTTGGAATAATTACTGACTTAAGCATCGGATGGGCGTTAGCTAAGCTAACGCCCACCCCTAACATGTTTTTGTTTTGCAAGGAAACAAGAAGCATTAGAATAAAACTCATTGGTAAACTAAGATGTTAGTATCCTTCCTACAAGTTAACATCTGAGGTCAGGTACGACCTTTATCTTACTTTTTGTTTAAAAAGTATTTTTATAGTTCTAGCACTTTTTACTTTCTTTTATCAAATAAATATGACATCAGAAAAGATGTCGAAGTCTCTCATTAACTTGTTATTTTGCAAGAAGTTGACATCTTAAACCAGAAGTCTCCAACTCATTCCTCGTAAAAACAACCGTTTTGAGACTGGCCATCTCACCTCCATTTAAGGTACTTAATTCCTTCAAAGGTTTAAAGAAATTACTTTCTTTCACCGCATTAAGGTTTAAACACCTCGCCTGGAGCGCACGATGTCAACCTTGATTGAGGTGTGTGGTGGGCCCGTATGTTTAATATATACGAATTACCCATCACCACTCAATCAATGTGTTAGACCCTAAGATTTTTACAAATGGTTATGACACGTTCGTGTCATCTAAGAACAAACGGTTATTGACATTTACATGTCAATCTAAGTAATTGCAAAGAATTTCTACATCCACTCGCAAGTTGTTACCATCTACGAAGAGGTTAACATATCAACCTCCTAAAATTATTTTTCACAAAGATACTGGGGAAAAGTTTTTTACCAAAACCCAAGCAAAAGTTTTCCTAAAGAAAGCATAAAAGTGTTGGACCAACCCAACACTTAAAAAACAAATTGTCTTGGCCCTTATGGACCGATTACAAACCAAATTGTGTTTGGGGCGCAGCCCAATTAAAACCAAAGTTTTTCAGAACCAAAAAAAAAATTCAACAAAAAGAAACATTTTCTTATCTCCTTCATGGGGTGGCTACTGCCGCTGATGTTGTTGTTGCTCCTTCTTCGAAGATATCATCATCCTTAGCTGCTGAAGATCCTTCTCCTACCTTCTCTCCCTTAGCATCCAAGGCCTTCAAAAGGGAACGTTGCTGTTCAACATCCCACTCTTTGTGCCTCCCAGCATGAAACTCCTCCATTATTTTAACTTTGATCTCTATCATGCTTCGGGCAGCAGAGGCCATCATGTTCTTCTTTAAATCTTCAACCTCATACAGCTGGGTGTCTTGAAGGGAAGACATTCCTGTCATCAAGATTTCCACCTCCTTCTGTAATTCTTCATTCTTCTTAGCCAAAGCTTCCCTCTGTTTCTTGACTTGAATAAATTCCAGCAACAACCCTAGTAAGTGCCTCCTTTGCATCAGCCAAGCCCGTTTCATCCACATTTATCACCTCCTTGGAACTGCTCTTACTCTTCTTCACCTTGATTCCTACAAATGGTGCCTCCATCTCTCTTTTAGGCACCAGCATCTGATTGCTTGCCTGAGTTTTCCCCACGAAATCTTGAAGATCCTTTAGAGAAAAGGCAATGGTAGACTTTGAAATTGTCAAAGAAAGTGCGCTGTAAGAAGAAGACAGAATCCAGATACACAAAGAAAAGATTTTTCATAAGACAAGATTCAAAGATCTTACCAGTAGACATTTCGGTATATGGTGGTATCTCCTTGTCCTCAGAGATTGTTATGGCTTCGAAAGGTTGGAAAGATCGCTCCCCTTCTGAGAACTCCAACAACCTTTTCACCTTTCCAATTGTCTCAGCAGATGGAGGGAAAAGCTTAGCCCAATCGATAGGTGCAAAAATAAACAAAGAAAATTACAACAGGTAAGTGCGGGAAATAAGGGAAAATTGAAGTTTGAAAGAGGGATACCTTCCCTATTCCATTCAGTCGCCAAGAAATCTCCTTCTTCCAAGGAATCCTTCTCAACAAAAAAGAATTTTGATTTCCAACTCCTATCATTCACGATAACTTTCAAGAACAAAGGTTTCATGCCAGACCTAGTCTTAAGGAGGTATCTTGTGGAACCAAAAGTTTGGAGCTCATACACAAAGGTCAATTCCTTCAAACCTATGTCTAAACCGAATTCACGGTTCACCCTCAGAACACAAGAAAATACCCTCCAAACCATGGGCATCAGTTGAGTAAAAGCCAGGTTAGTTTTTCTAAAAAACTCATTTATCATTGCAGGTAAAGGATAAGAAAAGCCTAGAGTGAAGGGGTATTCAAAGAAACAAACCCTTTTTGGAGAGACAAAATCAGACCTAAGGAGAACATCAAATGGCCTAAAGATGGTAGAATCCGGAAAGCAGTGACGATCTTTGACAGATTCAATCAATTCATTGTTAAAAACGCAGATTTCCTCATCTGGTTTTACCAACAAACCTTCGCACGAAAAACCCCCATCCTCGTTCGAACTCAGAGGTTTTTTCGCCGCCTTGCCCTTTTTTGATTTAACCATTTTTTGAAAAAGCAAAAGGAAGAAAAAGTGGAGAAGAAAGTGAAAAGCAACTCGGTTAAATATATATATATATATAAAAAAATAATATTATGATTTTTTTTTAATTTTTAATGAAATATAATGAGGGTCCTCAATTTATTTTATAAAAACATATGTAGAGTTATGTAGAGTGAAGGATTTTAACCTTGGCAATTTATTTACTATTGTATGTGCATAACAAGAGAGATAAAATATGGCATTAGTACATAAGTTTTGGGCTTTGGACAGGTTCTCTTCTTGATCCATCCATCCAGCCTAGACAAGATGTTTTTAATTCGCAAATTTACAATTTTTCTAAGTGATCTCAATAGGACGAATGGATAAAAAGAAGACGTGCAAATTGAGGACAGCACGCAGCAGTGGTCCTCAGAACGTACGCTATTGCTATTCCACCAACACCATCTTCACCACAACTTCTACGCCATCACCATCAACATCCCCATCACCATAACTATCACCAACACTTAACACTATCACCACCACTCAACAATCACAACCATCTTCCACCATACTTATTACCACCGTTGCCGTCACTTACCCTCCACCAACATCAAATCCACCGCCATTAGCACCAACGTCAGTCCACCACCTTGCAATATTAAAGTCCAAGTAAAAAAAGCAGTAGTGATGGTGCTAGTGAGTAATAAAGTTAGTGATGGTGTTGTTTATGGTGATGGATGTGTTAGTGGTATTGGTGGTGGTAGTGAAGAGTGTGATAATTGTGCTGGTAATAGTGATGATGGATGTTGTTTTGGCAAAAAAAGTCAACAATGAAAGAATTTGTAAGTATGCTATGGAGGGTACAATGGAATAAAATTGGTGTAACAATAAAACTAGGATGACTCGATCATGTAACGAGGAAAACCCTTGAGATAACTATCTCGCCGGCACAAAACCTCGGGAGGTGATTATGAGCACCTACCTTCCCAAACAATTGTATTATTATCAATGAGTTACAAAGTATGAAGCTATGGCGGATTACAAAGTATTTGTGAGATGTGTGAGTGTAATGCGTGTGCTTCTGTGTTGTGTCGTGTGTTTCCAGCCATGAGCTTATAAATAGAAAAGAAAATAACAGAAAAATAAAATTCTAACAAACTCCCCTATAATCTCGGCATGGTATCTTCATCTTGACTTGGTCTTGCAAACCGTTGAAAGGAGTCTACTGAACATGTTTTTCCCACGTTCTATTTATCCTTGTAATTAAATATAACAGAAATAAATAATGAATTAATTAAGTAAATAATTTTTACCTTGTCTACGAGTGTGAAGATGTCGACATGCCGATAACAACTCAAGATGTAGCAATCCTGAATTTTACCTACAACAATTGTCCCCAAAAAATAGTCTTTTAAATGAATTTAAAAGGTCAGTTTTTTCTACTTCCTTCTAGAAGCTCGACAGTTAATTAAATGAAGAGATACGTGGCGGTTGAGGAGTTAATCCCACTTAATTAGCAAGTAGAAAAAACTGACCTTTTAAATTCATTTAAAAGACTGTTTTTTGGGGACAATTGTTGTAGGTAAAATTCAGGATTGCTACATCTTGAGTTGTTATCGGCATGTCGACATCTTCACACTCGTAGACAAGGTAAAAATTATTTACTTAATTAATTCATTATTTATTTCTGTTATATTTAATTACAGGGATAAATAGAACGTGGGAAAAAACATGTTCAGTAGACTCCTTTCAACGGTTTGCAAGACCAAGTCAAGATGAAGATACCATGCCGAGATTATAGGGGAGTTTGTTAGAATTTTATTTTTCTGTTATTTTCTTTTCTATTTATAAGCTCATGGCTGGAAACACACGACACAACACAGAAGCACACGCATTACACTCACACAACTCACAAATACTTTGTAATCCGCCATAGCTTCATACTTTGTAACTCATTGATAATAATACAATTGTTTGGGAAGGTAGGTGCTCATAATCACCTCCCGAGGTTTTGTGCCGGCGAGATAGTTATCTCAAGGGTTTTCCTCGTTACATGATCGAGCCATCCTAGTTTTATTGTTACACCAATTTTATTCCATTGCACCCTCCATAGCATACTTACAAATTCTTTCATTGTTGACTGTTTTTTGCCAAAACAACATCCATCATCACTATTACCAGCACAATTATCGCACTCTTCACTACCACCACCAATACCACTAACACATCCATCACCATAAACAACACCATCACTAACTTTATTACTCACTAGCACCATCACTACTGCTTTTTTTACTTGGACTTTAATATTGCAAGGTGGTGGACTGACGTTGGTGGTAATGGCGGTGGATTTGATGTTGGTGGAGGGTAAGTGACGGCAACGATGGTAATAAGGATGGTGGAAGATGGTTGTGATTGTTGAGTGGTGGTGATAGTGTTAAGTGTTGGTGATAGTTATGGTGATGGTGATGGTGATGGTGATTGTGATGGCGTAGAAGTTGTGGTGAAGATGGTGTTGGTGGAATAGCAATAGCGTACGTTCTGAGGACCACTGCTGCGTGATGTCCTCAATTTGCACGTCTTCTTTTTATCCCTTCGTCCTATTGAGATCACTTAGAAAAATTGTAAATTTTACTGAATTAAAAAACATCTTGTCTAGGCTGGATGGATGGATCAAGAAGAGAACCTGTCCAAAGCCCAAAACTTATGTACTAATGCCATATTTTATCTCTCTTGTTATGCACATACAATAGTAAATAAATTGCCAAGGTTAAAATCCTTCACTCTACATAACTCTACATATGTTTTTATAAAATAAATTGAGGACCCTCATTATATTTCATTAAAAATTAAAAAAAAATCATAATATTATTTTTTTATATATATATTTATTGTATCTAGTACAATATTCCCCTCGTCTCACTTCAAACAGGACTTTTTCGTCATTTTCTTTCCCACTCAATCGGACTACCCAAAATGGCAAAGGTTGCATACTTTTATATTAAATGAGACTCACTTGTCATAATAACAACAACAATTCACTACTATTTCTCACACTCATTCTCTCTCATATTTTATTTTTCATACCCACGACCACTACCAGAAAAACATGTTTTAGCGGCGGAAAGTTTCGCCGCTAAAGTCAATATTCCATCGCTATATTTCAACACCGACGGAAAAATTCCGTCGGTGGTTCGCCGCTACCATCCCGCCGCAGTGGTCCGACGGACCAAATTCCGTCAGTATACTTTTGATTTACTGACGAAATTAATATTCCGTCGGTGACCTTTTGATCTCAGCGACGGAAATTTCCGTCGCTGAATTAATTTAATTTAATTTAATTTTTTATTTCAGCGACAGAATATTTCGCCGGTGAAATAAAAATTTAATTAAAATGAATTAATTCAGCGGCGAAAATTTCCGTCGCTGAGATAATTAATTTAATTAATTTTAAATTACACAGGCGGAAATTTCCGTCGCTGAGATAATTTAATTTAATTAAAATTTTATTTTCACCGGCGAAAATTTCCGTCGCTGAAATAAAAATTAAATTAAATTAATTCAGCGACGGAAATTTCCGTCGCTGTATTAATTAATTTTAATTAAATTTTTATTCCAGCGACGGAAATTTCCGCCAGTGAAAATTAAATTTTAATTAATTAAATTAAAATAAATTGATATAGCGGCGGAAATTTCTGTCGCTGGAATAAAAATTTAATTAAAATTAATTAATACAGCGATGAAAATTTCCGTAGCTGATAATTCAATAAAGTAAAAAAAAAAATTAAAATATCAATAAACCAATTTTTTTTGTACCTGATATAACAATTCAATGATAAAACTAAAACTATAAGTCTAAAAACCAAATATCAGCATACCAAACTAAAAACCAAATATCACCGTACCAAATCGGGGGGGAGGGGGTGGGGCTTCCGCGGGTACCAAATCGGTGGGGAGGCGGGGCGGGGACATCCCAGTACCCAAAATGTAATATACAAACAAATATCACAAATGTTATTACAAACAAGTATAAAATAGTACGAAATCAACTGGGGGGAGTTGGGGAGGCTGGAAATAATTACCCTGTTGCATACTCTACATCTGGGCCATCAACAACGCAAATTTCTGTTCATTCTCCGCATGACGCTAATCACTCTCCGCCTGACGTCGATCACTCTCCGTTTGACGCTGCGTCTGAGCCTCCAAAGCCTCCAAAAGTTGTGCCCTAGCCTCTGCAGTCACTTGTCTCTCCTCAGCCAGCTGAGCCTCCAGAGTGTCGATCCTCGAAGCATTATACCGAGTATCGGGCGGGAAAACATTTGGCCGACGGCCGGTCGACGTCGATGGGCATTGCCGCCCGTAATCCCCCATCTCTAACACTCGGTCTCCTCTCTTTGGATGTCCATTCGAGGTGACCGAGCGCCAAACATCAGGCACGAAGGGAACAGGCTGGCCGGGAGGCGTACCTTCGGGAACAAAGGCGGTTTGATATGTACTCTGTCAAAATAAAACAAACAATTATAATCATATACACAATGTAATGTACATAAATAAATTTACATATTCAAAATCAAGTCATTCAATGATAGTTTACTTACAAAGGCCAATGCAGAGCGATCGTCAACCCATTGCGGAGGTTGATCGGGCGATGTAGGAGTTTGAACATGGGTGCTAACGAAAACATCCAAAAAACTGACATCCGGGCCACGTTCCTTTTCCTATAAATAAAATAAGTGAGATTATTATTTTGAAATTGTATAAATGCAACATTTAGCTTCCCATATTATCCTTGTGATAAAAAAAATGTTCTCTTTAATCACTAAAGTTGTGAGTATAATATTTACTTAATTCATTAGGATTTAGGAATAATCTTAGAAAATAAAACATACACTACATTTACACTAAAACCATGGATTTCATAGCATCAACATGGCTCCCAGCTAACATACATACATAAACCTATTTAAAATCATGCATACACTACTACATTTAAGCTAACATACGTACCATACGGTGGTGATGCTCGCCGACCCCGATCGTTCCCATCGTATGCTTTGTCGCCGACCCCGAGGAGCTTACTCTATTTGCCCGAGCCTGTTGGGCGATAGCTATCGCCGCATCCGACGACCAATGTTCGCAAAAGTGAAGAAACACATCCTCGGTCATCCATGGAGGTGTCAAGGGCTCTAATCCCGCCGCGAGTCGCTTAATATAAAATTTAGACTTCGTCATACCTATAAAAAATATGAATATCTCGTAAACATATAATATTAACATTATAAAATTAAAAGAGTATAATCAATGTTAATTAAACTAATTAAGGATAGATAAATATGTTACCAATATGATCCCGAAATAACTTCAAACACTGTTGCTTGAAAATATATTTAATCGACGCCTCATCGATATCCGGCGTCCATGTAAATTTCAACTACAACATATAATGATAACATTACAAAACTAAAAGAGTATAATCATTATTAATTATAACATTAATAACAAACTAACATTCAAGTTTTAAATAAAAACCATTAACACATTACCTTAAACTCCTCCCAAGCATTCTCCTTCTCCTCCCGTGGCAATGATTTCCAGTTGGGCCAAAACTCTGGCATGACTTGAGACCGCCAATACTACCCAATCTTTGTCCCTGGGGTAGGGTATGCACCTACAAACCTGCCAAGTATATTTATACAATAACATTTTAACTTAAATAATGAATTATATACAAAACAAAAAGGAACCAACTTATATCAAATTAATGAAGAGTTACTTACTGGTCATAAAGTGGCGATATCTGGAGAAATGTCCTCCCCTCAGAATCGACAGGAGTAGGAGTATCGGCCCCAGAGGTGGAGCTGGTACTACTAAGTGTAGGGTCGACATCATCAGTACCGGTAGCACCTGTACTGGATCGGGACGGTTGCGTCCCAGTAATAGATGTGTACACGGGGCGTGTCTTCCTACCCTCTCTACTAGAACTCATATCTAAATACACTAAAAATATTAAAATATACAACTTTAACAATAGGAAACAATATATTCACAATACATATAAAACTTTAAAGTTCTAATAATCTAAAGCATTCACAATACATATAAAACTTTAAACTATTAATAATATAAAGCATTCACAATACATATAAAACTTTAAAGTTCTAATAATCTAAAGCATTCACAATACATATAAAACTTTAAACTATTAATAATATAAAACATTCACAATACATATAAAATTTTAAAGTTCTAATAATCTAAAGCATTCACAATACATATAAAACTTTAAACTATTATTAATCTTCGTCCCCATCTGTAAGTACCCAAATCTGGCTCATGCCTTCCGGTTAAATTTCCCGGCAATTTCGGTAAGTTTCCCGGTAATTCCCCGGACCTTCCTAGTGTTCCGGAAATATTCCGGAACTGTTCCAAATTAATTAAGGGCTGAAAGGGAGCCTTCCCAATTAAGAAACACGTTTTTCTTAATTGGGAGGAAGTTTCTAGAATTTGCCACCTTGCATGGTTTTAGAAATGCTAAGTCACAAGGGATAATGCCGCACGGCTGCATTAGCTCGAGGTCCCTAGCCGCACGGCTTCATTGGCGATTCCCAGACTGCCTATAAATAGAGCCCTCCTCTACCCATTTTAATCATCCACAAAAGGCATCAATCTCTCATATTACGAAGAAATCCTCCCAAGGAGCTGTTGGAAGTCCAAGAAGGTGAAGAAGAAGGCCAAGAAGCTACCTCCCTCCTCCTTGAAGATCCAAGATCAACCTCTCCTCCTAGCTCCATCCAAACAAGAAGGAAGCCATTGGTAATCTCGCACGCCCTAACCTTGCATCCTAATAGCTTTATAAATTGCTCATTGCATTGCCTTTATATTGCTTGGGACTTGGTAGATTAAAGATCATATCTTTATATTCCCCCTTCCCCTTTTGCATGCATTAGACATCATTTGTCATAAAAATGTAGTCTTTCCCCATAAAGGTGCATCCTTTGCACCTAAAACCCCCATTTTCCAATAAAAATGTCATCTTTATGCATCCTTTGCATATAAAAATCAAATCTTTTTTAATCAAAATGCATCCTTTGCATTCAAAATACCTTTTCCAAGCATCATTTGCTTTAAAGATCATGTCTTTACCATAAACTAGCATCATATGCTTTTCAAAATGCAATCTTTATGCATCATTTGCATAATGAATTCCAATTTCTTCATAAAAATGCATCATTTGCATAAAAATCATATCTTTATGCATCATTTGCAATAAAGATCATTTCTTTGAATCAAATGCATCATTTGCAACCCAAAAATGTCATCTTTTCACTAAAGTGTCATTTTTATCATGCATTTCCCCCATTCCCCCATTAGTAACCTCGGAACGGACCGATGTAAAAGATCCTATCTTTACATCGTTCCTTCCATAAAGGTTTCATAATCTCTTTAGAAAGGGACACCTTTGAACCCTATATCTCCGATTATCACTTAAGATCAGTATGAAGCATCTATATGAGCTCGACCATCTTAAAGTGTAGGATTGATGGGCTAAGGATCCTCCTTTTCTAAAGAACCTCATCTTTGACTATAAAGAGAGTCATTCTCTCGATCACGCAAGTCCCAAGGTCCAAAAATGCGATGATCACAAGTCCAAGATGAGGGCGGGATCATAATCCCGAATACATAAAATCCAAGAAATCCCGAGCGACAACCAATAAATGGTTTGTACGTCCGAAAGACGACTTGGGACATTCCCTCCTTATTTTCAAACACATGCACACAAGAAAGCACGCAAGCAAGCACGATTAATGGGATCTTGGGAGACTTGCTCCGGCAAGGCACCTTGGGTGAACGACGATCCGTTCTTCCCAAGGGGTAACTTAACCTCCGAACCCATAAAACCTTTTTTTCAAAGTTTTGAGGTAATCAAAATGGCGTGGCGACTCCGTTTTTCAAATTAAACCGGATGTCTTCAAACTCGCGTGAATCCAACAAACACCAAAATTTGGGGCACACATTCACAGTTTGGCGACTCCGCTGGGGAATGTCCCAAAGGAGAAAAGCTTTTATTTTCAAAAACAAAAAATCGATACTCGGTATATAGGTGGAAACCACTTGCCCTTCCTGTACACTCCCTGATGTGGGAGTTGGGATAACCGGTGGTTTAACAATCCCACGTACCAGTATCCCTTTTCGAAAAAAAAATTGAAAAAATAAAAGAAAGCTTTTCCCTTTGAGCGGGTTAGACTCCCGTCGCCGATTTCATTAATCGTGCTTGCTTTCTTTACCATGCATTGCATCATTTGCATCTTGGAATCTGTGCATACTTTGAACGGGAAACAACCCGAAAAAATAGCAAAAGGAGTGGAACCTGGAAAATTGATCCATGCAGTCGTACGGCTCAATCCTCCTTGGATTCTGACCGGGCGACCTCAGTGGCAATTCCACCAGGAAAAATCATGGTTAATCTGGCAGTCCTAGCAGCTTGGGGCTACTCAGCTCCATGACTGACTGGGGCTCCCAGAAAATTTACGTGCTTATGTGCTGCATTTTCCCCGTCCCGAAAATCATTCCTTTAAAACACATTATGAAAATCTCTGTTTTAACTCAAAAAGGAACATTTTTAGGAGACCGCACACTACGCGCACCTGATATATCCTGTACACTTTGCACGCACGTCCTTCAAACCCGAGGGTGGTTCCAGCTGCAGTCACGGACAGCCTTACGATGCTCCCGGGCGCGCACGAAATCATCCCAACCTCCCCATGGCAGCCAGTGTCGACCAATGCACAGTCCGTGTCACACGTTTCAAAAAACCGTGACTTTTGGTTGGTTTTTGGTCTAGTCCGTGTCATATAGCCCAGTTGCATACCCTCGTAAAGGTCAAGCCTTAGTTCATAACGGAAGAAGAACTCTGCCAAAATTCCGACAAGGAAAAATTGGCGAGATCTCGACTCCGACATTGACTATTGACCTTGACCTGCACGAAATGCGTAAGAGTCAAGACCGAGTCTTTGCCAACAAATCAAAAAAGATATTTCGCTCATGCGAAGCTCTGCCAAAATTCCGACAAGGAAAAATTGGCAAGATCTTGACCCGGCATTGACTTCGATTCTAACTCACGCCCGGCGTATGCAACGAAGTTCAATGTGACACTGTGTCATCCGGCTTTTGCCACCCGACCCATGCCTATTATCTTCTCGGACATTACCGAAAGTCAAAACGTCATTCGCTCAAGCGAAATTCTGCCAAAATTCTATCAAGGCAGAAAGACGAGACTTTCCCGGTATTGCCTTGACTATAATCCGCATCGCTCGTGCGTTGAAAGTTCCTATGACCCGCTAGACCCGTTAGGAGCGTTCTTTACTCTCGGTCGGTGGGATCCGCGTGCCCTATAGGACCCTCGCCGGGCCATCCACCCCGGGAGGTCGAAATACGTGTGGAATACGAGGGGCTTATAGACGTAGTGACGGAACCACCGATCCGGGATCTAGATTAGTTACGAAAAAGAAGGGCAAACCCCTTTTCCAACCAAATAGATATTAATAAAAGACACTGTTTTAAGTAAACTCGGAAGATTCTAATTTGCATATTGCCCGAGCCTTCGACTAAACACCTACCCCGAGTCTAAACCTTTCCTATCCCTTTCCCGCAAAGGAGAAAGAAGTGGGTGAGAACACCGGTCGGGCCGACTTTTAGCGCGAATTCTCGGGCAGGTTCGCGAGAATCCTCGGTTTGGTCGATCCGAGAGAGTCGAGAATGTCCGATTCGACAGAGAACAAAGCCTTGGTTTGGGTAACCGAGATGACTAGGGAAGAATAGCTAGCCTATAGCCAATCCCCTCCTCCATCCACATATAATCCACCGCCAAAGACTGTCCCCATTCGGTCTTCCCCAACATCCCGAGCCGTCAGGGGTCCCGACACCCTCACGGCCTTTGCATACCCCCGTGGGACTCTTTCCCTCCTTTCGGCCCTAATCCAAATCTCTTTACTTTGGAATCCCGTACCACCCCGACCTCTCTAATTTCGTCAACGCCTTTGTGAATTTGCCTATCTCTCGGACAGTGGTAGTGAAGAATCGGTCAACGAGAATAGGAATGGATGGATTTACGGTGATGATGACAGTTCGGTAGAAGGAATGGACTTGGAGTCGGCGAAGTGAAACCCAAAGGGCAAGATGAGGTAGAAAACCACAGACCGGAATAGGAGATGAAATCACTTCAAAGTGTATTTGCGGCTGTGTGAAGGCTCGGAAAAGGAAAAAGATGCTAGCTTAGATGAGGCGATATATGAGTCCTACATCCTAGAGTTCAATACTCCTTACAAAGACTTGGTCGGTGAATGGAGGGATTTAATTGAAGCCCTAGCTGAAAGAGGAAAGTGGGCTCCACCCACCGATATGGAAAACGTAAGCATCGCGGAAGCCCTACTCTCATCGTGAGAGTAGACTGCATTACGGTGTTAGTAGTCACTCCCGAGACCTCGTCCGAAGAAGAGTGTATGGATGCCCCGGAAAGAGTCTTAAGTCTCGAGGCGACCCCGGGTCCCCTTTATATCCCGTGACGACAACGATGTTTTCTTGGTAATTCCCAAGTCGGAGGAGGAGTCCAAGATACCTCTTATATGGCGTCAAGTGTCCCGACTCGCTTTTGCCCTCATTGGTCATCGTAGTCAAGACGGAAGTTCCCGCGAGAGTTACCGCAGCTGATACCGATGAAGACACGCCGAAGTGCCGGAAGGAACAAGAGAAGAGTGGTTAGCCCGTAAGCCAAAAAGCCTTAAAACCTTCCCGACAAAGTGAAGAACAAACCCGCCATGAGGTTTGACCCCGCAGTAAATCCTTATTGATGATGGAATTTCTCACTTCGTAAAATGTTTGGCCAATGTCAAAGATGCCGTCGAAGGCCGACCCTAGAGAAAGAAGGGACATGCTTGACAGGTGATGAAGAATGTGATCCCACTCGTTGAAAAAATTGTTGGACCTGGATGAGAAAGCCACGCTGTGCTCCAAACCCCGAAGGTGATAACTCCCGTTGCATGTTGACTTTGAAAAGTTTGAATGAGACCGTGAAGGCTCTAAACGGGAAGAAACCGAAACCACCAACCGCTAAGCCAATCGTAGAGTCGTAACCCCGAGAAGGTCGAAAGCCGTTAACTTGGGATCGATTCGAGAAGCGCCTTACGCCTCCGGAGTGCCATTAATCGATTAATCGCCAGACCGCCATACGCCGGCAGAGCCCGCCTAACTTTGAAAGAGCTAATGTAATCCTCCAAGAGGGAATAATGACCCGGGAAAATCTAATGTCTATGTGATGACTCCTGGCCTGGAAAGATGAGTATTGAGCACCTAAGGGTGACAAAAAGAATGCCGTCTCTGAGCCAAAGACAGATAAGAGGTCTTATAAGCCGGAAGTAGAAAACCGTACTCGACAAAGAGGATCCAAGGTTGACTCGCCTGAAGTGTACCCAAGCCAATATCTCCTTGTGGTCCCCGTTAACCTCTTCATACCCTCATAAGTTGAAGCTAGAAGAAAGTTTGGCCAAGACCATGGTGCCCATAGATGTCACCCCGCATGAGGTCGTCCAAATGATTGGAAGTATCCACTACGGAAACATCATTACCTTCACCGACTTGGACTCGCCAAAGTATGGGGCTAGTCATAACGAACCTCTTTACATCACACCAGCTTAGAAGAGCGTCGATTGCCACGGGTATTAGTCGATGGAGGGTCTCGCAATGAATGTCTTGCCGCCCAAGATGATGGACTTATTGGACTTGAAGCCAACCGATTTGAAGCCTTCTAGTCGACTATTAAAGCCTATGACTCCACCGCACGGCCGCTTGGGGATTGCTACTCTCAAGCCGTGGTTCGGAAAAAAGGTCATAGATGTTGATTTTCAAGTGATTGATATTCCGATTTCATTTATCGCTCTACTGGGACGGCCCCGGATCCACCGGATAAATGGGGTAGCCTCTACTTTGCACCAAAGGCCAAATTTCAGCCAAATGATGGTACTATCACCACCATTTATGGAGACAAAGTGTCACGGTAGAAGGAACCAGACTGGAGACATCCCGATATTGGAAATCAAACATGATGACGAAGGGTTGGCATTGACAGATTCTCTCGTAGCTCCTTCCAAAGCACAAGTGTGTTGACCTCACTACTACTTCCGATAAAATCCCTCCTGCCATGAGAATGATGAGAAAAATGGGTTATCTTCCGGGACTTGGATTGGGTAGAAGACTTCAGGGTCGCAATACCATCATTGATGTAAAGGAGCAGACTACCAGATACGGCTTGGGGTACAAACCGAATGACAGAAAAGTTAAAGGGGCCCACTTTCATCCCTACAAGCTTTATCCTCGACCCATTACTTTACAAAAGGCGGGACACAATACGATAAAAGTGATCACCAGCATCTCCTTGCGTGAAAACCCTTCCGGAGAATCTTGAGAAAGTAAGGGGAAAGCCACCAATCCTGTTCGAAGAATGTTCCTTGACTTGCCGTGACATTCCCGGGGCTACCACTACCGTTCGTAACGAGTATGTCTTCAAAGGAAACTCGCATGGCCAAAGAGTCAGCATCCAGTGGTAATGGACTTCTCGGCTTTCGAGTTAGCTCTTCCGAAGATCGCCCAGATAGAAGCCGCCAATAGTGAAGACAGTGAGTGGGGCTTGCTACGCTTGTTTGATGAAGAAGCACAGATCCTGCATTTGATCGACTTCAGCCTCGATGATGAGATAGTTGCCGTAATTGGAGACGGTGGTGAAAATCCTTTGAACCCCGCACTTTGGTAACTAAGACAGAAATGCCGTTGAAGAATTGGGAGACGTTCTCGGGACCGATAGCCACCGACAAAGAAATGATAGCGGAGCTTGGATTGGTACCTCGTCCTTCTCAACCTGGGCCAGTTGTGTCAAACACCCCGTTGTCTATTCGCCGAGTTAGGAATCTCTGAATTCCACCTCTCAGTCATCCGAAGGCCTCACGCCCGAGGACTATCAAATGTAATCGATGTCATCTTTCCCCTTATTGTGAATGAAATGACAGATCTTTCGAGTATCCTCTTATTGCCAACTTAACAAATGATAAATTAACTCAAAACTTAACAACAGCTTAATAATGAATCATTTGAACAAGATGCAAACACACTAAATGAACAATACATTAAAGAAATCTTTAAGGTGTTTCGTAAAAGAGGAAAACCGGGCCCAAGCTGCCGAGGAGGTTTTGACAAGTGTGAACTTGGGTACTGTCGAGGAACCTAACGAGACACAGATCGGAAACTTCTTCCAGGGGGTGAACGGGACAGACCGATCGATCCGCTCGTGGAATACGTCGACGTGTTTGCATGGTCATACAGGGATATGTCGGGGCTAGACAGCTCGATAGTAGAGCACGTAATCCCTCTAGCACCGGATGCTAAGCCGCAAAATAGAAACCGAGGAAGATCAAGCCAGAATGGTCTCTACAGGTCAAAGAAGAAATTTAGAAGCTACTGCGGGTAGGATTCATCAGAGTCATCGAATATCCGACATGGTTATCCAATATTGTGACTGTCACCAAGGCCAATGGGAAGGTGCGCTGCTGTGTGAATTTCCGAGATCTAAACAAGGCCAGCCCCAAGGACGATTACCCTTTGCCAAACATAGACATTCTGGTGGACTCAACTGCCAACTACGAAGTCAAATCCTTCGTTGATGGCTTTGCAGGATACAACCAGATCAAGATGGCCGAGGAAGACCAAGAAAAGACAGCCTTCACCACACCGTGGGGGACTTACTGTTATACAGTGATGCCATTTGGGCTTAAGAACGCCGGGGCTACTTATCAAAGGGCAGAGACCGCACTTTTTCATGACATGATCCACAAGGAGATTGAGGTCTATGTAGACGACATGATAATCCACTCCAAAGGCAAGGACGGGCAGCACTTTGTTGACCTGCGAAAGTTCTTTGAGAGGCTGAGACAACATTTCATGAGACTAAACCTTGCCAAATGCACCTTCGGAGTGAGAAGGGGAAAAGTGATTGGGTATTTGGTCACGGAGCGAGGTATCGAAGTTGACCCCCAAAAGATCAAAGCCATTATGGATATGAGGCCACCTCGGACCCGCATGAAGTCAAGAGCTTTATGGAAAACCGCAGACATCACCGCTTCGCCAATCGCCTGACCACTATGTGCGATCCCATCTTCAAGCTCATGAAGAAGAACGTAGACACGAGAATGGACCGAAGAATGCCGGGATGCCTTTGACCGCATCAAGGCATACTTGGTACATCCTCCGGTACTATGCCCCCACATAGACAGTAAACCTCTTCGCTCTATCTCACCGTCACCGATATGGGCAATGGGGCTATGCTTGCTCAGAAAAGAAGGACTCTCGGGTAGAGAATGCCATTTACTTTGTCGCCGGAAGGCTGCAGGAAGTGAGCTCAATTAATCAAGACAGATGTGAAAAGACCTGTGCGGGGGGTCCGGGTAGCTCGGCAAGTTGAAGCATTATATGCAAGCCCACCATGTGAATTTGGTCTCAAAAATGGACCCCATCAAATACATCTTTGATAAGCCTTCCCTCTCGATGCGTCTAGCAAAGTGGTCCTTCTTCTTAGCAGTAGTACGACATCAACTATGTGACCGTAAAGGCCATCAAGGGTCAAGCGTTGTCGACCACCCGGTAAACTTCCCCTGATGAAAACAGAGGGCCCAACCCCAATTCCCAGATGAAGGGATCTTTGCAGCCGAGCCCGAAACCGATGGCAATTATTCTTTGACGGAGCCGCTAACAAAAGAGGAAACGGTATCGGGATGCTACTGTCGATCCAAAAGACGAGCATACACCCATAGCCCTCAAGTTGAACTTCCCCGCCACGAACAATGTTGCCGAGTATGAAGCCTGCATTGCCGGTTTGGAAGCTGCCTTAGAAAGGAATGTCAAGGAGCTAGAAGTTTACGGAGACTCAGCCTTGATCATCAACCAGGTTTCCAACAAGTGGAAGACTGTGGACCCTAACCTGCAGCGGTATCATGCCCATATGGAGGAGTTGACTGGACAGTTCAGAGAAGTGACCTTCCACTACTTGCCAAGGGAAAAGAACAGATTCGCAGATGCCCTAGCTACTCTAGCCTCATTGGTAGAGATCCCCGAGGGAAAAGCCATAAAACCCTTCCGAAAGCGGGTGAGGAAGAGAAGCCCCACCTTACATTTGTGAAGTAGACACGGGACCCGAGCCTATAAAGGAACCCCGGTACAATCAAATTTACCAGCTCCTCAAAGATGGAGAGTCGGCTTTCGGAGACAAAGAAGGTAGACCAAAAGAAGGAGTCGTAACCAAGAGCTTACAAGCCACGAAACGGTTGGCCTCCCATTATGTCATTCTAGGAGGCAACCTATACAAGAAGCGGTACCAAGGACCACTCCTCTTGTGCGTCACTCGAGAAAAGGCCAAAGAGTTGATGACCGAAGTCCACAATGGTCCCTGTGGTCCTCATATGAATGCCAGAGCCCTGATGCAAGTGATCCTCAGAATGGGTTACTACTGGATTTCCATGGAAACGGTCGTGTCCAAAAGACGTTCGAGCATGCGACAAGTGCCGCCGGTTTGCCAACCTCAACCATCTCCCACCTCACGACCTCGTATTGCATGACGACTCCTTGGCCGTTTGCAACTTGGGGTATTGACGTGATAGGGAAAATATTCCAAGCAGAAGCAATGGACATGAATTTGTGCTAGTAGCCATCGACTACTTCACCAAGTGGGTAGAGGACAAGTCCTACAAGGTCCTCACTTCCAGAAAAGTGGCCCAATTCATCAACGAAAACATAATGTGCAGATATGGGGTGCCCAACGAGATCATTTCTGATAATGGGTCGCACTTTGAAGGGGACTGCGATAGGTTGCCGTCGAATTCGTGATCACTCGCCACAAGTCGTCTCCGTATAGACCTCGACTAATGGAGCCGTGGAAGCCGCTAATAAGACGCTCGAACGGATCATCCGGAAAATGGCCACCCGTGGTCGTGATTGGCCCGAAAAGCTGCACTTGGCACTCGGGCTGCGTAACGTCCGTCGAATGCTGCCTGTGGAGAAACTCCTTTTGCCTTAACCTACGGGATGGAAGCAAAGTGTTACCAAGTGGAGTTGGAAATCCCGTCATTAAGGGTCCTCCCGGAAAACAAGTGTCAATGAAGTAGAATGGTTGCGCAGCCCGGCATGATGAGTTAGCCCCGCTTGATGAAAGAAGGCTAAAAGCCATGGAACACACCCGAGCCTACCAGAGGCGGATGGCCGTAGCGTTTGATAAAAAGTTCAAGGCCGTAGACATCAAAGAGGGGTGACTTAGTATTGAAAGTGAAGCCCCTACCGTAGACAACCCCCGGAAAAATGGGAACCCGTTTGGATCGGCCCTTATGTGGTGCGTAAGATACTATCTGGGAGGAGCCATGAAGCTTGCGTGCACTGGACGGCAATCCCTTTGTCCACCCACTCAACGGTGATAAGCTCAAAAGATACTATGTCTAAAAGGAAAATAAAAAAAAAAAGTGCAAAAAGAGTAATACCCAGCTAGGCTGAAAACCCCAAAAAGTGCGATCTAGGCAAAAGACAGGGTTGCACGTAAAAAAAAATCTTAGTGCAAAAAGAGTAATGCCCACTAGGCCGAAACCCAAAAAGGGCGATCTAGGCAAAAACAGTGGCCGCACATAAAAGAATAAAATATATATATATATATATATATATATATATATATATATATATAGTTCACTGTAATGAACTACGAAGACCTCGAGCCCCTTAGTCTTTCTTGTAAAAGGGGAACGTAGGCGTACCATATATGGTTCGGTCTAAACAATAAAAAGGACAATCAAGCTTCCATGAAGTGCATCCTAAATAATAAAGGGTATTTCAGCCATAAATGGGTCCCAATCAATAAGACATTTGAATTTCCATGAAATGTGTATTGATTAATTTCTAAGATAATATTTCTTGTTCATTACAAGTTAAAAACTTCTTGATGAGTTCAAGCACGGCCTACCTCTTGACTCGCTAACCCGCTACAAAGATCTAAAATACAATAAAATGCCTAAATAAACTAATGTGTTTGCAAAATGGCAATAAGAAGATCCTAAGAAAAGATTTGTCACCGTCATTCGCCGAGTCTTCTTTGGTCTTCTTCCCTTTTCCTCGGCCCCGTCGAGTCTTCTTCCTCTTTTTATCTATGATGTCGGTATCCCTCATCCCGACCTCCGGTATCCTCACCGGAGCCTCCACTCAAACCCGTGTCAATAAGTGCTCTCTCTACCCGAGCACGAGTCCGCACCTCCTCCCTCTAAGCCTCGCCAAAGGAGCAACCTCTGACAACCTCTTGTACCGAGCCTCCATGTCTCCGATCAGGTCACCCGACTGGTTATGGCGACTCGCCTTAGCCTCAGCCTCCCTCGTAGTCCTACTCGAGTCGCAAAGCCGCCTCCCAATAAAGCTCGACGTCTCTCCTCCAAGATGACCCGAGTCGCTCCCATTTCCCTCTCATACCACTCCAAGTAGACATGGTCAAGATGGTACTCTTCCCGCTCCCGAAGATAGCCCCGGGTGGGAAAGCAAAGATATGTCCAAGCCCTCGAGAAGAAAGAGAAGCCGGGCCGGATCCCTCATATCCAATGACACCACCTCCATGGCGCGAATGTCCTCCCAATCACTCAAAGGCTCCCGTAAGGCCCCAAACCGCTCGGATACCAAACAGGTATGTAGAAGGATGACCAAAGAATCCTGGAACCCTCACAAAGATAGGACTCCCGAAATGTCCTCCCTGGTCTCGCAACCTCCAATGAGGTATCCACCAACGGATGTCCGAAGTGGATAGCCTAGCCATCGTCGCCTCCCCAGCCTACCTCCCCGGTCCCTGCTCTGCACCTCTCCGAGAAATCACCCAAGGGCACCGAGTCGGCAAAGCCCCCGGCAAAGCCTCGAGCCTCTCCCCGCAGCCCATAAGGTCAAGACACTCGACTCCCGGATCTCATGAAATGGTCTCCCGAGCCATCCCTTGGTCAATCCCATGAAGTGTCTCTCCCAAAACCAGCGGGACAATATCCTTCCCACTGCAGCCTCTAACCATGTCCAAGAGACCACTATAACAGATCCCCACCGGACTCGCCGGTGAACAGAGCAGAGAATACGCAAAGGATAAATGCGTCCATAGCCACCGTGGTCGCATCCATATCTCGGGAGACCCAAACCTGCCCGGATATCGTAAAGGTCAATCCCCGTCCGGCTATCATCATCCCCTCAGCCTCCCCTAAAGGAATCTGCAGAAAAGATGCAAGCTTTACCGCCACCGGCACGTCTCCGACCAGCGGAATAGATATAGCCTCAATCTCTGGACCCCCCAATCAAGGCTCGGAAGTCTTCATGCGTTGGGACAATCTCGTTATAAGAAAAGCAGTAAACATGTCTCCGGACGTCCCAAAACCTTGATGCTGCTCTCAAAAGGTCCCAATCGGGCGGGAGATCCCTCAAATGCCATAAAGACTTGATCTTGAAGGAAGAATCAAGCAGCCCCCTATGAGATTGGAAGTTGTGTCTCACCCAAGATTGAAGATCGGACAGAAAACGGTCTCGCTTCCCCCTTTGCAATCTGACGGGCTTCTCCATTGCAAAATGACCAAAGATGGTGTCTTTAAGTCCAATATGTGCTCTGGGAACAATTGGGACAAGTCTAGAATGAAAATGAAATGAAATGGCCAAGCCTTGCTTTTATTCAGAAAATAACCAGCCTGTACAGTAACCGTGAGCCTGGACGGCTTCATTTGCCCTTGGGACTCCGTCCGCACGGCTACATTAGCCATCTCGCAGAAAATTCTGCAAAGAACCAAGTTGCTGCCCAAGGGAGTTTTCACCCCACTTTTTCAACCAAAACCTCGTACAAAAACATATCCGTAAGCCATTCAAGCATTTATATACCATTATAAATCATTTTGGCCCGGCCACCCCAGCCTAAGCAAAAACTGCCCCGAGGCTCGATAATATGCAAATTAAATAGCATAAATTAGAAAAAGTAAATAAAGCATTAATACAATGTCTTCGCCCCATCGGCGCCAGAGTAAAGCAAAAAATAAACAAAGTGTGCATCAAATGAGTTAATTGTTTGTTTTGTTCCTAAATCCACTCTAGAGACCTCCTAGGCCTCCGACTCTTCTTCTTCTTCATCACCGCTCGCCACCATAAACGCTAGCCTCCCCTCATCAAGTCCTCCCCGTCGCTCACGTCGACAGATGGACATTATCGTGCCCGTACTCAGCCGCCGCTCCAGAATGTCGGGCCACTGGGTCCCCGCCCCGAGGCATGGCACTCTGTAAGAGTACTCCGAGGCCGAGGAGGTAGACGTTGTGCCCCGACATGTCGTCTCTGCGCCCGGCCTCCCGTACATCCGCCGCCGCCTCAAGCGCAGCCGCCTTCCTCGAAGGGACCGCACATGTCCTTCCAGCCCCTATTCCGCCCGACCAAACTCTATCATAAGTGCGAGCCGGAACTCCGAGAAAAGAAGAGAAAAATCTCGTAAAATCTCGTAAAATCTCAAAATTGCAAAAAAGCAAAGAAAGCCGAAAAAGGGAAAGACCCTAAAAGTATACTTACAAAGGCCTGTCAAAGGCGGTAGGCATACTAGTGGCTCCCTAGCTGCCGGGACAGAATCCTCATCCTCCTAACTCCATGGACCACATAGGACAGATGCGCAGGAGGGATCGGCGGGTCAAGAGGCTCATCCTCCCCATATCCCCGAGCGACCGCCGCCTTCACTAACTTCGCGGCGTCCTTAGTCGCCGCTCCACACACACAAACAGTAGGGGTATCCATGTCAAAGTACTCTCGGCGGCCACGCCCCGCCCGGTACCTAGCAATCTCATCTCGCCGGCCAATCCCCGGGCTGCAAAGCATCCGTGCCGGGAGGATCCCGAGGAGTAATGGCGTCCAATGGAGGGACATGGCCATGCCGCTCGAGAAACGGTCCCCAAATATATGACATCACATGTCGCCCCGTCGCCCATCTCCGCCGCCTCGTCGCCTCAATGGCATCTCCCAAAGAAAAATCTCCGATACCGCCCCCAAGGGTAGAAGTCCACTCCGTCGTGCCCATCCCCGTTGATGACCGGCCTCACCATCTTGTAATCGAAAGTAATCCGGTCTTTCCCGTGAACTTATCTCTCGCATCTCCTCCAAATAACCATAGCAGTGGAAGATGGTGATATCACTCGCCGGGTTCCAAGGAAAGAACCCGATCACCTCGCAGTAACTGTGCCCGCATGTTCAAAACATCAAAAAGGTCATTCTCTCTCTCATAAAAGTCTCAAGACAATAAAAGAGAAAAGAGAAAAGAAAGAGAGACTACCTCAAGGGAAAATGAGAAGCGCCCATCGAAGCAGCCTTGTTACGGCCGTACATGTCCAAGGAGAAGTAGAGCTCCGCCAATCCGGCCTCTCCCCAAGAGACCGTCCCTATCCCATCCACATCAACCAAAGAATCAAGGAGACAAGTCATGGCCGCTGTCCTGCACTTAGCAAAAATGGTGACCGATAGCATCAACCACACAAAAGCTCTAGCCACCGGGGCGGTCACATCGCTAACGCGCAAAGTCCCGTATGCGCCCGGGATCGCCACCTCAACATTCCTCGTCTCCATACCCACTTGGGAATCACCAAATCCAACCAAATTCTGAAACTCCTCGGCAGAATATGGTCTCTCCAAGTCACGGGCCTCCCGGTGAACCGTAGGCCAGCAATAGCCGTGAAATCGGCAGGAGTCACCGTCAGCCTCTCCTCAGCCTAAGATGGAAGCTATGGGTGCTATCCCACTAGAGCTCAGAAAGGGCCTGGATCAAGCCCTTGCTCTTAGAGGTGATATGAACACCCCTGCCGATAGCCTCGACGAACGAATCCAGGCCGGTAGCCCTCACCAAATCCTTGGGTTCACCCCATTCTTCTCGAAATCCGGCATCCTCTCGCCAAAGCTTGACCGCAATCTCGATGGTCCTCTAGACTTGTTCTCCCGTAGACAAGCACAAAAAAGAAATGTGTCACCCTTCATCTCATTTCAAAAGCATACATATATTCAAAAAAGTGCATATATTTTCAAAAGAAAATCATTCACAAAAGTTTTTCTAGCATCATTTGCATGAAAAAAACACGTCTTTCATCACTTGAAACGCGTCATGTCAAGTCCCATTGCTTTCCTAAAGCACAAAATCACAATTTTCACAATTCTTTGCACATAAGCATTATTCTTTCAAAAATGGCATGCCTGAATCCTTTTCATCTTCCAAAAATCTTGATAATCAACATTTTGACCTAGTTCTAGCACATGCAAGCACTCCATCTCACTTTAGGCAATTATCATTCTTATTTTATTTTTGAGAAAAAAGTGGGTCATTCCCATTATTTTTGTCAAACAAATTGCACATTGCATCACCACCATCACTATCACCACTACAATCACTACTACCACCACTACCACCACCAGGCCACCACTCCACCACTACTATCACAATCACTACCACCATTACTATACCACCACAACTATTACTACTACCACCACCACGCACCACCACCACCATCATATCCTATCCCCTCTACCACCACTACTACCACCACTACGCTACTACCACTACTACCACACTACCACCACTACTACAACTACCACCACTACACCCCTAAACCCTAAACCCTAACCCCTAAACCATAAATCCTAAACCCTAAACCCTAACCCCTAAACCATAAACCCTATACCCCTAAACCCTAAACCTAACCCCTAAACCCTAAACCCTAAAAAAAATCTCAAATCTCATATACTTATAAGCGTTTGAAATTTCAGTCAGTTTTTTAACGTTTCCAGTTAGTTTTTTAGAATTTCAGTCAATTTTTTAACATTTCCAGTTAGTTTATTAGAATTTCAATTTTTTAACATTTTCGCTAGTTTTTTAGAATTTCACTTTTAACATTTTCTGCTAGTTTTTTAACATTTTCAGTTAGTTTTTCAAAATTTCAGTTAGTTTTTTGAAATTCCAGTCAATTTTCTAACGTTTCCAGATAAATTTTTTAATGTTTTCAGTTAGTTATTTTGTTAATTAGTTCTAAAAATAATTAAAAATTAAATGTTATAATCACCGACAGAATATTTCCGTCGCTGATAAATTAAAAAAAAAATTATTTATCACCGACGGAATAATTTCGCCGCTGTTTAATTAAAAATAATTAAAAATGAAATGCTATAATCACCGACGGAATATTTCCGTCGCTGATAAATTAAAAAAAAAATTAATTTATTACCGACGGAAATATTCTGTCGCTGGCTTATTTAAAAAAAATTAAAAAATAATTAATTTCTACCGACGGAATTATTTCGTCGCTGATTAATTAAAAATAATTAAAAAATAAATGTTATAATCACCGACGAAATATTTCCGTCGCTGATAAATAAAAAATAAAAAACAAAATTAATTTATCACCGACGAAAATATTTTGTCGCTGATTTATTTAAAAAAATAAAAAAAATATTAAATTTTCACCGACGGAATAATTCCGTCGCTGATTAATTATTAGCGACGGAATATTCTGTCGGTAAATCAGGCGCCAATCTAGTGGCGGTAATGAAACAAATATTCGAGGAATATTCGTTTTTAGCGACGGACGTTAGCGACGGAATTGAATTCCGTCGGTAAAGTTGACGCCAAAATTATTCGCCGCTATAGCATATTTTTCGTCGCTAGATAGCGATGGAATGCTTCCGCTCTGTTGACTCCGTCGCTAAAGCCTCGCTCGGTAGGGGACATCTTCTCCCACTCATTCTCACTCCTAATTGTCCTTAAATATTGTGTCCAAAAAATGGTTCCGGTTTGAGGTAAAATGGAGGAAGTATATTTTAACAAATTTTTGGAGTCTTTATATTTCTTTTCTTCATATTTTCATATTTAGTGTATATTATTTTTTAGGGGTCTTCATATTCCCTCATTTATATTAAAATTCATATTAAAGCCCTCATATTTGGTTTCTTCACATTTTTAATATTTTTCTTACACTCCCATGGTCTCATAAAATGTTCTTATTTGACCATTTAAAAAAATTGTTGCATTGTTTTCTTTCCGTTATTATTCTTAAGGAAAGTAAGAATTATACTTCTCCATCCCATTCAACTTAAATTTTTTGATGAACTTAATCATACTTTAACCAATAATTTAAATAAAAATAATTATCCTAGTAAAAATTTTTAAAAATCTAAAAAGTATTATCATACGTTAGCAATTTTTAAATTTTCATTAGCATAATTATTGTTTATTTAAATTATAGGTCAAAGTATAATCAAAGTATAATCAAGCTTAACCAAAAATTTAAGTTGAATGGGACAAGAGGAAGTACTAATTTGTAACAAATGACTATTCATGCAATCAAACAATTTTACTGATATAGTTTAGAAAGTATATTTATTTTAACCACTCAAATTTAGATACTCCCTCATTTCCGATTTAAGGTTATTACTTTCTTTTTTAGTTTAGAGCAAATTGCATTTTAGTTACTTGAGTTTTACAATATGTTTCAATTGGTTATTGAATTTGTATTTTATTGCAACTTGGTTGCTGAGTTTGTGTTTTTGTTGCAATCGATTATAAATTTGAACGACCCATTAAAAACCTAACAAAAAATATGCCATGTGTCACTCAAATGACATACTTAAGGGGGCATTTTTTGCCTTTTTCATGCAATGCAATGGAATAATACAAATTACAAAAAATATGCAATGGTTTAATCCCTCCTTTCCATTTCATTTAACACTTTTTACACTTTTTCTCATCCACCTAATATTTCATTTACCCATTTCATCTACCCCCACTCCAATGGCTAACTTAAATTAAATTTCAACTCCCTCCAACTCATCATTCTATACCCCACTACTTTTATTTTATTTTATTTATATTCTTTATTTTTATGATTAGTAAAATAATAATAATTATTATTATTATTATTTATAATTAAAAAAATATTTCACACTTAATTTAAAAAATATTGCATCAATTTATAGGTAAAAAAAAATAATGATTTTTTTTTGTGTCAAAATCAAATGAAACTTATATCAATTTGTAGGGGGAAAATGATGAATTTTGGTGAAAAAAAAAATTTTAAAAATTAATTTACTAGGTGATAATTCAGCTCAAATTGAAAACTAAGTGTTTTTTTTTTTTGTCCAAATCAAATGAAACTTATATCAATTTGTAGGGAAAAAAATGATGAATTTTGGTGAAAAAAAAAATTAATTTACTAGGTGATAATTCAGCTCAAATTGAAAACTAAGTGTTTTTTTTTGTGTCCAAATCAAATGAAACTTATATTAATTTGCAGGGAAAAAAATGAATTTTGGTGAAAAAAAATTAAAAAAAAATTAATTTACTAGGTGATAATTCAGCTCAAATTGAAAACTAAGTGTTTTTTTTGTGTCCAAATCAAATGAAACTTATATCAATTTGTAGGGAAAAAAATGATGAATTTTGGTGAATTTTTCTTTTTATTTTTAAATCATTTATTATGAGATAATCGAGCTTAAATAATTGGGTGAAAAATGATGAAAGTACTTGACCAATAAGGTCTTGACACGTGGCGGCTAAAAAAAAAAAAAAAAAAAAGCAAAAGCAATGTTTCAATCCGGATGAAACATTTCAACCCCTCATTTCATTCAACCCTGTTTCACCTACCCATTGTAGTTGTTCAGTCGGATGAAATGGGATTTCATCCCCATTTCATTCCCCCATTGTACGTGGTCTAAGAGACAAAGTTGTAAAATAATGACACTAATAAGACAAAAGAATTAAGTTTGGAAATGAAAGGGTATAGGTATAAAAATGAATTCTTTTCAAACTCCCTCCTACATCTTCCTCACCAATCCATCTTCCCCACCTCCATCACTACTACTACCATCATTACCTTACCATGACTGCCACAACCATCATTCGTTAATTAAAGTACTCAATTCTTAGAAAATCTAAAACTCTATTTTCTTGACATAATAATCAAAAAGAGGGAGAGGGGCGACCTTTGATTTTGAGGAAGCCCACCTAAACCCCTCTAAGAAATTTGTTGGTACTTAGATTCGCATTTATTTTCTTTTGCTTCTTAGGGCGAACTTCGAAATGAATTCGATCGAGCACTTCTTTCTCTAATGTTTCAGTTAGGTCAGTGTTGAAGTGGATGGGAAAAGCAATTTTTGGAGGCGGTATGGATGGTGGAAAGCGATGGAGATGAAAAGTGATAGATACAGAAAATATGTGAAGGAAGTCTTGAAATATTATTGATGATAATATGTAATGACCCCGAATTTCCACAACAATAATAATACTTAATTGATAATAAAATAACCTCCAACGGCTACTAAAACCATAATTCAAACACTAACCACAAGTTGAAATAACTTAAATGCGGATAACGATAACAATTTCAACGGCTAGTACAATCCACTAGCTCAGCAAAATCCTTAAAGTCTTACAAACTCTCAAATAACTGCAATAACTAACTAAAGAGTCAAAATGAAATAAACTAAAACGATCCTTGAACTCCTTATGAAGTGCTCCCGAACCATTTCACATTCTTCCTATTTGAAATCTGGAAGAAAAGAAGATGAAAGGGTGAGCGAACAATGCCCAGTAAGTTCATATACAACCCCTCCGATTACTAAGCAGGAGTTGACCTGAAGGAATATCAAACGATACAAATTTCAAATAACAATCGAAGACACAACGAAGTACAAATTCGAAGTCATTATTTACCAAATTCTCAAATCACATGTCTTCAAAATCTCAATGGTTTTACAAACTGGGTTGACAAATATTTTGGAGTTTCAAATGATGACGAAATCGATTCAAATTGACTCGAATGATTTACTTAATTAAAACTGTCCCATACCAGCTTTAACTAACTAAACCACTCACAGATTATAAGGAAATTCAAAGGACTGATAAGCTGAATAAAGTTGAATCGAATGATCTAGTTATCTACAACTGTCCCATACCAGCTGTAGATAATCAAATCATTCACAGACATCATGATCACATAAGTGGTCCACTGACCTTATCAAACCAAAATCCCACAAAGAGAACAAAATTCCACAAAGAGCACTAATACCCACAAAGGGAACAAAAGCCAACAAAGAGCACTAATACCCACAAAGGGAACAAAAGCCCACAAAGAGCACTAAAGTTGACTCCGCAGAGTCCTAAATATCAAATATACCCCGCCGAAGCAGGTTGTCTAACTTAGTGATCATTAATGGAACAAAATCATATCATATCGAAACTCATTTTTTATACAGAATACGGACTTTCACAATAACAATAAAATTTTGTATTTACGAAACCAAAAGAACGAATTAGCAAATGAATAACAAAAGATTAGCAAATAACGGTAAACGAGGGAGTCAAAACAAATACTGACGCGAGGTCAGCTTTTACGTATTAAAGGAACATATATCGCCAAGAAATATGCGGAAGCCTAAATAATGAAACGGAGCGGAGATCAATTAACTTAAAGATGTATAATCCCTTACCTTAGCGCTGCTTAGTACTTCCAACAATGCTTCACGCGCACGAATCTACAATCATTGCAAAAAGGTTTCTTAGGGTACAATAATGCCTAATTACCTAACCCGAACATTCTTTAATCTTTCTTATTAACCTATAATTTAATCTTCTTTAACATCTTCTTAGGTTAACCAATCCCCCATAGGTGTTACCAAATTACCCCTAGGATTTCTATAATCAATTCCCAATAATATCTCTAATTCACAATCACACACACTATTTACACCTTTTCCAGCACACACAAACACACACTAAACCCTAACACACTCACACACACTCCAACCCTAACCCCCACACACACACACAGGGCTGCTGCCATACCCACACACACACGAACCCTAATATCTCTCATAAACCCTAGCACGCATTAACACCAAACAAGCCCCAAACCCTAATCTTAATCACAAAGTTCTTTAGGATTTTCTAGGATTTCAAAATCAAAAAATCAAACAATAAGGGTTTAATCTTACCTTAGCTTAATCACGTCGACAATAATGTTTTCGCGAATGAATGAACGCACCTAACGCCGCTTTCCAAAATCTATCAATAAGAGATATCATTACCAACAATATCAAGAAAACAATCTTGATATAAACCAAACACCAAAACAGTCCCAACAAGAATACTAGAAACTTCAGCAGATTCGGATCAGAAAATCACCTGAATTAAGACCTGAAAAACCCGATCGACACCGATAGGATTGAAGCACTGTCTCTTATGGAAACACAGCCGAAAGTATCACTCAAATCGGACCATAAACGAAGCGAGAATCCCTATTTGAAAACTGCTGCGCTTGAAGCTATATGCATACGGAAATTCTGTTTATTTTTCTCTCCGTCGGCTGTCTCCTCTCTTTCTCTCAGCAATTTTTTTCCCTCGGCTGATCTCTCTCCCTGCCACCTCTCTCTATCTCTCTCTCTACTCGGTTGCCCCTTTAAATAGTGAAGAGCTTTTATCCGTTATAAAATATCAAGAGACTTTCATCCGTTATAAAATACCAAGAGACTTTTATCCGTTATAAAATACCAAGAGACTTTCATCCGTTATAAAATACCAAGAGACTTTTATCTGTTATAAAATACCAAGAGACTTTCATCCGTTATAAAATACCAAGAGGCTCTAGGATTAATGAAATATAATTATGCTTGGGTTTCCTAATCCTAAACCCACAAGGTAAAAGAGTCCAACCCAAAATAACCCAAGTTGAATAGACTAAGCCCAAAATCCTTGTCCAACTAGGAAAAGAAATACGACTTATTAATTGAGGAGAAAAATTAATAAAAGAAAAAGAAACAAAAATTTGGGTTATTACATAATAAGAGGTATATATACATGAACAAGAGCCCTATTCTAGGTATATGATTACAATGAATAATTATCTAAATACAATGAGTAATTATCTAAATATAACTAGATATGTACAAGATAAACAAGGGAAGAATATAATTCTAGGGGAGAGAGATCCGGTGGATCTTTATTATTATCATGCCCCCGCAAGATGGACGACCGTGTAGAAAGTCCAATCTTGGACATTAACTCAAGAAAACGGGCGCGAGGAAGGGTTTTAGTTAGTGCGTCCGCCAACTGATCCGACCCGGAGATGTGAGAGACGCGCAGCAGCTGTGCTTGAACATGTTCTCGTACAAAGTGATAGTCTTGAGCTAGGTGCTTCATCTTGGAGTGGAACTTGGGGTTTTCAGCAACATATGTTGCCCCCAAGTTGTCACAATAGATAGCAGGTGGGCTCGAAATGTTGACAGCAAGTTCACGGAGCAAGTTTTGTAGCCAAAAGACTTTGGCTGTAGTGGCAGCCATTGCGCGATACTCAGCCTCAGTAGATGATCTAGCGAGTGTGCGTTGTTTGCGAGAACTCCAGGAGATGGGATTGCGACCAAGGTACACAACATAGCCAGTGGTCGAGATGTAGTTATCAGATTCACCTGCCCAATCAGCGTCAGTGAAGGCATGCATAGATACAGGAGAGTTACGGTGAAGCAGAAGACCGTGAGAACTAGTGCCAACTAAGTAGCGAAGGACTCGTTTTAAAGCTTTCAAGTGGAGATCAGTAGGTGCATGAAGATATTGAGAGAGTCTATTAACCGCAAAGGAAAGATCAAGAGATAAGTATTGGAGAGATCCAACAATGGCTCGGTATTCCGAGGGATCTTGAAGAGGAGATCCGAACTGGGCAGTGAGGACAGGATGCGGAACCATGGGAGTGGGAACTGGGTGGCATCGAGCATGTTGGAGCGGGTGAGTAAATCAATGATGTACTTGTGTTGACTCAGAAAAAGACCGTGAGAGTGAGGGATGACTTCAATACCAAGAAAGTATGACAAAGAGCCAAGGTCTTTGAGAGAGAACCGTGAAGCAAAGGAGGAGATGAATTTATCAACAAGGGAAGAGTTAGAACCTGTGATAACAATATCATCGACATAAACCAGCAGGAAAATGCACTCTTGAGAGTGTCATAGAGTAAACAGAGAAGAGTCTGAAACACACGCTTGTGAAAACCAACATACGTAAGGCAGGTCGAAGTTCAGTGTACCACGCACGAGGAGCTTGTTTTAAGCCATAGATGGCTTGTCGAAGCTTACAGACGTGAGTGGGATGAGTGGAGCTGACAAACCCAGGTGGTTGAGCCATAAAGACATCGTCAGTAAGAGAGCCTTAAAGAAAGGCATTGTTGATGTCGACCTGGCGAAGCGGCCAGTGTTTGTGATAGCCAAAGATAAGACAAAGCAGAATGGTGGCGGGTTTGACAACCTGGACCGAATGTTTCAATAGTCTAGGCACGGGCGTTAATGAAACCCTTTTGCAACCAAAGCGAGCTTTGTGGCGATCGATGGAGCCATCAGTGTTTATATTTGGTGTGAAAGATCCATTTGCAACCGACCAGGTTATGAGATGGGTCCGGTGGTATAAGATCCTGTGTATGATTACGGGTGAGGGCATAAACTCAGTTTGCATGGCTGCACGCCAGACGGGAAGTTTAAGTGCTTGGGCAACAGTGGTGGGTTCAGTAGTGGATTGGGGAAGGGAGACATGAAGGTTAAGCTTGTTGATGGGTTTGGTAATGTTATTCTGAAGTCTGGTAATAGGTTGGTGTGTGGGAGGAGGTTCGGGTGAGGGTGTAGATGGTGAGGGCAAGGGAACAGAAGATGAGATGGGTGAGGTGGCTGCTGTGGCCGAGGTGGGGGTGGCAGGTTCATGTGGTTGGTCGACAGGGGAAGAGTGTGGGGCATTGGTGGGGTTTGTGGAGGGGTTTAAGGCCGGAGGGGAAATAAGAATAGGAAGAGAGGAGGAACACCATTCTGTGAGTGGAGAAGAATGATGGGTAGCTGAGTTGGTGGTTGAAAAAGGAAAAACAGACTCAACAAATTTTACATGTCGAGAGACATAGATTTTGTGAGTTTTGGGATCTAGGCAATAATAGGCGCTTTTGGGTGGGAGAGTAACCAACAAATACACAGGAGAGGAACGAGGTTCGAGTTTGTGTTTGGTGTAGTGGACGAAGCCACGGGTAGCGTAGACAACCAAAGTCTTGTGGAGTTTTTGGTAGTTAGGGGGATGTCCGAGTAGGATAAGGTGGGGTGATTTCAGGTTGAGGGTGGGGGTGGGCATGCGGTTAATAAGGTAGCTGGCTGTGACTAGACGTGTCCATTTTATAAACCGAACCGGCCAACCGGAAGGTTGAAAACCGGCCAAAACCGGTCAAAACCGGCCAATCGGCGGTTAACCGGAACCGGCTAACCGAAACCGGTAATGGCCGGTTCGGTTAAGGTTTGAAATTTTGAAAACCGGCCAACCGCCGGTTAACCGCTTTGGCTTGCTCTGGCCGAGTCATATGAAGTCGCTCGGCCGAGCATAACCTTCCAAAGAGTGTTAATTTCCAATAACGGTCATGCTCGGCCGAGTCATATGAAGTTGCTCGGCGAGCGTAATGCCGACTCATTCCAACGACTACTTTTTCAAACTAGCCGTTATGTTCACTCACCACCACCACCACCACTCACAACCACCACCACCACTACTACTACCAAGTCACCACCACCACCACCTCCACCACTACTACCACTACTACTAGTACTACCACTCCTACTAGTCTACATACACCACCACCATCACCACCACCACCACCACCACCACTACCACCACCACTACTACCACCACCACTACTACCACCACCACCACTACTACTACTACCACCAGGTCCACTACTACTACTATCACCACTACTACTACCGCCATCGCTACCACTCCTACCAATACCACTACTACCACTACACCACCACCATCACCACCACCACCACTACTACTACTACCACCACCACTACTACCGCTACCACTACCACTACCACCTCTACCACTCCCACCAATACCACTACTACTAGTCTACACCACCACCATCACCACCAACACCACTACTACTACCACTACTACTACTACTACCACCACCACTACTACCTCGCTACCTACCACTACCACTACTACCGGTCTACATCACCACCATCACCATCTCACCACCACCACAACTACTATTACCACTACTACTACTACCACCACTACCACTCACCGCTACTACCACTACTACTACCACTCCCACCCCGCCACCACTACCACTCCTATCAATACCACTAGGTCCACTACTACCAAAATTTACCACCACCACTCCTACCAATACCCTCGTTGTAATTGTATTTTAATTAATAAAATTTAAGGGTACCGTCGCTTTTTCTTTTATATACTTTCGTTTCTTATAAAAAGTTAAGTTTTATTTCTTTCAAAATTCATAACTTTTTTTATAAACCTTTTTTCAAAAAATGTATGTAGTAAAACTTTAAGTCTAAAATAGTCTTATTTATCCAAAAATTGAAAAAAATTAAAAGTTAACTTTTTTCAAAAAACCGTTAAATTTTATTTCTTTAAAAATTCATAACTTTTTTTATAAACCTTTTTGCAAAAATGTATGTAGTAAACTTAAGTCTAAAATAGTCTTATTTATTCAAAAAAATTGAAAAATTAAAAGTTAACTTTTTTCAAAACCGTTAAAAAAAATTAACCGAAAAATGATATGCTCGGCCGAGCAACACCAAAGACTCGCCGAGCAACCCTCAACCCCTAAACCCTAAAAGGGTCAGTTTGGCCGAGCGACACCAAAGACTCGGCCGAGCAACCCTCAAAACCCTAAACCCTAAAAGGGTTGCTCGGCCGAGCAACACCAAGGACTCGGCCGAGCATATCCAAACCGTCAAACCGGAGGTTAACCGGATAACCGTTAAAACCGTGAACCGCCTAAACCGTAACCGGTCTAGCCGGTTAGGCGGTTCGGTTCCGGCTGAGGATTTTGGAGGTTTCAACCGCCGGCTTTCAACCTGGGCTAACCGGCGGTTTTTTGGAACCGGCCACGTCTAGTCGTGACAAAGGTGAGGCCGTAGGTGAGGGACATATGAGAATGAGTAAGAAGGGAGAGGCCAAGCTTCTACAACATGGCGATGGCGTCGCTCCGAGTACCCATTGTGTTCTGGTGTGTGGGGAGGAGAAGTAAGATGAGTGATGCCATGGGAAATGAGAAGAGGGTGAAGCCCAATATATTCGCCACCATTATCACTAAAGATGGTGATGATGGAGCGGTTGAAGAATTTTTTGACTTGAGATTTGAATTCAGAGAAGACGGAGGTGGCATCATTTTTGTGTTTTAACGGGTAAAGCCAAATATACTTTGAAAAATGATCAACAAAGATGATGTAATATTTAAAACCATCATAAGAGGTGACAGGAGACGACCACACATCACTGTATAAGACATCAAGAGGACCACTAGAGTGAATAGAATTCTCATAGAAAGGTAATTTATGGCTTTTATTTCAATCACAGGAATTACAATGAAAGCTAGAATAACTAGGAATTTGTAAATTGAAACTACTGCTAAGATGACGCAAAATAGACTGAGACGGATGGCCTAAGCGATGATGCCACGTTGAAGCAGCAGAGGTAGAAACAGAATGAGCAGCGGGAGAGGGAGGCGTCCATTCATAGATGCCCGAACTAGAATTGCCTTCCAGAAGAGTGGCTCCCGTGCGAAGATCCTTCACAAGAAATGAGGACGGTAAGAAGGTGATAGAACAGTTATTATCAAGACAAAATTTAGAAATAGACAGAATGTTACGAGACAAAGACGGAGCACAAAGGACATGATTAAGAGAGAATTTAGAAGTGGGAGTAAGAAGAGAGGTGGAACCAATGTGAGTGATATGGAGGCCGGATCCATCACCAATAAGAAGTTCGTTAGTCCCATCATACGGTGAGTGAAGAGCCAGGTTATTGAGATCGTTGGTTACATGGTGAGTGGCTCCACTATCGAAGAGCCATGGTTTCGGGTGGTGGGTGGTAGTGGCGGTATGAGCACTGGGCTGATGTGTTGGGGGTGGGCAACTGTTGTTGGTTCGGTTGGAAGGGAGATTGGGGAATTGGGCATTAGGGTAGACTTGGCGAAAGGTGTGACACTGGGAAAGAAAATGACCATCACGGCGGCACCATTGGTAGCGGCCTCGTAGGGTTGAGATGAGGAGTTGGTGCGAGGGTTGAAGGTGGGAGAGGAATTTAGTTGGTTATTGGATGAGCGAGATTGGTTTTTGGTGGTATAGTTGACAACCGCATGAAAGGTGGGTGTGGTTTTAGGTTTGTTTTTGAGGGTTAACTCACGATTGATTAGCTTTTCATGGAGCTCATCAAACGTGATCGGGTTTTTTTCGGTTCTGGACAGCAGAGATGACACTGTCATAGTCAGGGTCATTGATTTGGTCGAGGATTTTGTCAATGAGGTCGTCGGGGTCAATGGGACGGCCTAAGGAGGTTAATTGGGCTGCACAGGTTTGGATGTCTTGGATGTATTCAGTTATGGATCGGGTACCCTTCGTGATATTACGAAGGTGGTCTTTGATCTGTTTAATGTCGCCTTTGGAGGGATTGGCAAAGGTTTTGGCTAGGGTGTTCCATGCGGCAAGGGTTGTAGGACAGAGTGATATGAGGGGAACAAGAGATGGGGAAAGAGAGCCAGCTAAAGCACCAAGGAGTAGTTTGTCTTGGCAAAACCAGGTTGTGTAGGAGGGGTTGGGCACGGGCTGTGGTGGTGGAGGAGGAGGGGCGGGTGGATTGTCGGCTGCGGCAGTGGGTGCGGCAACGGTGGTAGTGGTGGGGATAATGGTTTCAGGGGGTATTGGGTGGTTGTTATTGATGAAGTTATGAAGATCCAGACCGATGAGTGTGGCTTCGATTTGAAGCTTCCAGGCTATATAATTTGTGTTGGTGAGTTTGAGGACATGGGTGAGAGAGACGGCAATGAGAGGGCGGGTTGGCTCGGCAGAGTTTGGAATGAGGGTGAGGTTGGTGTTGGCCATGATAGGCGGGGGCGGCAGCTATAAAAAATATAGGGTTTTTGATCGTGAGCTCTGATACCATGATAGATACAGAAAATATGTGAAGGAAGTCTTGAAATATTATTGATGATAATAAGAGGTATATATACATGAACAAGAGCCCTATTCTAGGTATATGATTACAATGAATAATTATCTAGATATGTACAAGATAAACAAGGAAAGAATATAATTCTAAGTGGGATAGAGATCCGGTGGATCTTTATTATTATCAAAAATTTACTGAGGCGGCCGGAGATAGGAGAAGGCTATGGAGGTGAGAATTAACATGAACGAGAATGCAGAAGGGAAAGGGAATATATGGGTCTTGGAAGGGGTAGGTTATATAAAGGGGGTAATTTTTATTATCTCATTGCATAGAAAAGATAAAAATCCCCTTAAGTTAATTATGTCATGTGAGTGGCACATGACATACTTTTTGATTGGTTTTTAATTGGTCGTCCAAATTTGTATCTGATTACAACAAAAACACAAACTCAATAACCAAATTGCAACAAACATAAATTCGGTAACCAATTAAAACATGTTGTAAATCTCAGTTAACTAAAATTCAATTTGCCCTTTTAGTTTGTCCCAGTTTAAGGTTCTTAGTTTGCTTTATTCATAAAATAAAATGGACAATGTGATTCACTTGATACAATCACAATAACAACTCACTTACTATTCCTTACTAGCTTTCTCTTTCCTATTTTACTTTTCATACTCTCAACATTTATTTTTTTCTTAATCTTCGTGTAAATTCACACTAAGAATATTAAATTGGGACGGATGTGTTAAGATTGTATACAAACCAAAGCGTGAAAAGACTTAGACTGTGCGGAAGAAGGAAAGTATGAGCAAATTTGGTAGTTTTCTAATTTGATCCGGTTTCCTTTTGGCAACAAAATTCTTTTCTGGGCATGAAGCATATTACTTATTGGAGAATGAATTGGAATACTTTAGGGTTTAGGTTTTTTATTTCTATAAATACAAGTGATGACCTAAAATATTGTGGTGCTAGAAAAATTGGCCAGAGAGAATCTTTGAGATTCACAAAGAGAGTCAAAGGCATTCGTAGGTATTTGGGGTGTCCTTAGGGGTATTTCATAGATGACCTAAATTATGTCAAGGGGATGTAAGGGTCGGTGTGTGTTTACATAGATAGAGAGGATGGCTCTGAAGGAGATAATGGGCATTATTTGTAACACGATTTGATAGTGCCCCCAGAAGTAGTCTGAAAGGATGAACTGGATGAAAATATTGTGTGTTTTCTTCTTTTATTACTTTTCATATGGATGTTGCATGCATGATATTTCTTCCTTGTATACTTGGTATGAGACAAGTATTGCTCAGAGACCACCAATTTCCCAACAACTGGTATCAGAGCTCCAATTTGAAGATCAGGTTTGTCTAAATTGATTGAATGTGGGCTACGGGAACATGGATTAGATTTAGGGGCTGCAAAAATTCTTTTGATCTTATATTACTTAAACCAAATAGGATCAAGGTTTCATAAATCCGAATGAATTTGGGACTGCAGGTATTCAGATCAGGGTTGCAATTAGATAACCATAGAGGGCATTGGATTCGAGATCAAGGGTTGCCTAATCTGGTTGTTGCTAGGGTTTGCAGGGATCTAGGCGGATCTTATTATTGAGAATTTGGTGGGAGCATCGATGATGAGTTGAGATGGATCGACATGGAAATTTGATGGGATCAAATTTGGGCAACGGATCCGGAGATATTAAAGGCATGAAAAGAAAGTGATGGATATATTTTTATATCCATTTTATACGTTCTAAATTCTATTTATTGCAAAATTTCCGAGTAAAATAGTAGTTTAATTATTTTGTTAGTGTTATTTTATTTTCAAGTTGAAATGATGGAAAATTGGGTGGTTTAAGGTGGACAAATGATTAATATTCGAGACGGAGCGGAGCGGAGGAATTACAAAAGAAAAAAAGAAATAAATAAAGAAAGAAGAAAAAGAAAAGGGAGCAAAGTGATTGCCCAAGGAGCCACGGCGATCGCCCATGTTGGGCCGAAGGGCTTCGGCGATCACCCAAGCATCAACGGCGGCCGCCCAAGCATTTTCCTCCACCCACGCCAAAACCAATTTCCAGCAACTGCTTGCTTCTTTTTTTGATGGGCCTCCTTGGATAATTTGTTGGGCTTTTAACCATTTGCTTGGGTTTAATCAGTTTTGGCCCAACTTTTATTAATGATCAGCCGTGAGTCCCATGGAGGAAAAAGAGGAGAATGTTATTTATTTTAGGTTAAGTTTTCATTTTGGTAAGGAGAAGGAGGCAAGCTTAGAGAAAATTTGGGGTTTTAACTTCTTCATTAAGATAAGTTCTTTTATATTTTTATTAATTAGTTTTGTTTATTTAATGTGTAGTATGTGTAGCTAAACTCCTAATTTCATGGATTTGATGTAGTTTTGTCACTATTGCTATGCCATTAATTATTTTCTCTAACTAATTTATGTCTTGTTCATCCTTGCTATTTTAATGAAAGTTTCTTGGATTGCATTATGGTTGATTCCTAATTTATTCCTTTTAACTTTATGGGTGTCAATTTCTTATATTGATTTGGAGATTTTGGCTTAGACTTTTGTTAGATGATGAAATCCATGTGGGTTATCTTGATTGAAATCAAATGGGTTTTGGTTCATAAAATCTTTAAAGCTTAAAGCTTTCCTTTTTTTTATCACTTGGACTTGATTTGCGAAAAGTGATTGAATAGAAATGAATAGATTGAAATCCGGCCGGCCTTACCGTACCAATCTTGACTTTGGTGATTGAACCCAAGATAGAAATTAATATATTTTCCTAAATTAATGGCATAGTATTTTGTGATTAAATGAAATCCAATCCATGGAATCCTCTCTTATTATTGTTTTAATCTCTATTTGATATTGCTCTCTTTGTTTACTTGTTACTCCTAGTTCTAGTTTTAAATATTGATCCTTGTAGTTAATTGTTACTTCCAAAAATCAAACCCCCATCGTCCTTTACTTGTTTAATTGTGCACCTTTGTTCTAAAACAAACAACTTGAGTCCTTGTGGTTCGACCCCTACAATAGTATATTTCTACAAGTTGGCACTCGTACTTGCGAGGGTTTTATAACAAGAAGTGGGTAGAGAAATAATACTCATCAAGTTTTTGGCGCCGTTGCCGGACTTGGGTGTTTGTTTGCTTTAGTTTATTTGGTGCATGTTTGGGCGACGTTCCTTGAACCCCCTTGTTGGCCTCAAGCGAACAACGCCTATCGATAGGTTCGAGAGGAGCTTAACTCCTACTCGTGGTTCCGGAACGGATTCAGATACTTCGATTTCCGTTTTTTTTTTTTGAGGAATTTAGTGAAGGTAGCAATTCTTGTGAAATTAGCAATTCTTCCACCGGGGAAGAAGAAGAAAATTTTGAAATGGCAGAAGAGGTACCCCCGACCATGAATGACTTTCTTAGACCAAAGGTTGACACCGCCATCTCTTGTATTGTCCTCACCGAGGCGGCAAAGAATCATGAGATAAAAGGGCAATATTTTAGCATGTTGCCTAACTTTTATGGGCTCCCTTCCGAGGATGCCCTAAGCTTCTTAAAAGAATATCTCATGACCGGTGCAGGCTTTCCGGGACGAGCGGGTGTCACCGAAGAGCAATTAAGGCTCAAGTGCTTCCCTTTTGCCTTAAAAGGGGCGGCAAAGAATTGGTTGATGTACCTTCCCCCTACTAGCATAACAACATGGGTACAATTGCATGATGTTTTCCTTAGGAAATATCTCCCTCATTCCCTTTTAGGAAGCATTAGACAAAAGATCATTACATTTCAACAAGACCCGGGAGAGGCCCTTCATGAGGCTTGGGATAGATTTAAGATGCTTCTTATGCAATGCCCCCATCATAATTTTCCCTTGCCAATTTTGCACCAAACTTTTTGTATGATAGTTTGAATCCCACGAATCAAACTATGGTGGATAATGCGGCCGGGGAAATCTAGGCTTTAAGACCCCTGGATGAGACCCAATCGCTCTTTGAAATGTTGGGAGCCAATTCTCAACAAAAGGGTACTAGGGGTAGAGGCATGCATGAGTTGAGTTCTAATGATGATAATGGCTAGCGTATGGCTATTTTGACACAAAAAATTGATAAATTGTCCATGCAAGGTGCTTCTTCTTCTTCAAATGCTAATGTAATTAATGATAGTTGTGCTTATTGTTGTGGGAAATTCCCATGCTACTCATGATTGTCCAAATGGTCCGATGTTTGGTAATGAACAGGTAAATGCCATGCAAGGAATGGGACAAGTTATGCAAGGTTTTCAAGGCCAATATCAAAGACCCTCCTCAAAACAATCAATGGAACAATGCTTACAATGCGGGTCTGGAGGAATAACACCAATGTTTCATGGGGAGGCAACCAAGGCCAAGGGAGTCAATTCAAGCCACTCCACAATCCAATCCCACAAGAGCAATTTGAGCAAAGGAAAGCCCTACGGAAGTTGCCATGACGAGTTAAGGGCCGAAACCGACAAATGAGGGCCGAGAGTCATCAAGCTAAGCTAGAGCAACAACAAGCCTCAAGAAATCATGAGGCCGCAATGGAAAAATTGCAAACCCAACTTGGGCAATTGGTGGGGGCCTTGCAAAATCAAAAGCAAGAAAACTTTCAACACCCACCCGAACAAGCTAAGGCAATTACCACTGTGGGACGAAAGCGATGAAATTGAGGAGGTATTTCTTCCTTTTATGATGATAATGTTGATGTTAGTGAGGAAGAGAGTAAGTTGAGAATGATGAATAATGTGTCTTTTAATGACAATCTAGAATCTCCCTCCCCCATTTTGAAAAACCCTACACCCACCAATGGTGCGAGTGGTCTAAAAAGGAAATTGTCAAGAAAGACCCCTAAGCTTTATTATTCCAATCTCTTTCGGGAGGGTCTACAATTTAAAGCGGTTAATGGACCTTGGGGCAAGTGTAAATGTCATGCCCTATCATGTTTTTAGGAGATTGGGCAAAACTTAAAACCTCCTACTAGGGACTTGCAATTAGCGGATCAATCGATCACGCGTCCCTTAGGAGTGGTTGAAGGAGTTTTGATTGAAATGGATAAGATTGTGATCCCGATTGACTTCATGGTGGTATGTATGGAAAGTCATACCATGTTGGGGTGCCTCCCAACTAGCGCTTTGGTTAAGGTCGTTAGCTCGACCGGATCCCCTCTCTCAAGGAGGGTTGAAGTTTGTCGCTTTATTCTCGCATTTGTCTTCCGGCCCTTCGCCATTTCTTGTCTTCTCGTGCACAAACGCCCACTTCCTTCCATGCACAAAATCCTTCCTCAAGCCATTCCGGTGGAGCCCAAGAAACTTTAGGTGATTTATTTTTCACCCTTTTTCTCTTATTTTTCTTCTTGTTGGGGCACTTACCCCCAAACCTATTTGATTCCTTCACCTTTTGAACATCATTCTCAAAAAAAACATTAGAGCAAGTATCTTGATCAAATATATTTGCAAATAAAGTATCACATAGATCAAGAAATTGACTCTCTTCTTTAAGGATATGAGATTTCAAGGGGATCGGAAATGTGTGTGATGGCATCAACTCTTTTTGGGAGTTGTTTGGGGTGATACGACCCGTCACTCTCAAAGTGTTGGTCGGATTTAATGTTCATATCCAAGGGACAAACGCCCGCATTATCCCCAAAATTCCCACCGCCATTCACACTATATCTCTTAAGCGCAATGTCCTCAATGTAACCAACAAACTCTTCCTTTGGGAGGTTCTTTTATGCTATCAAAAACTGAAAATTTAACCTCTTCCCCCATCCAAGTCAAGGAAATCCTACCATGTGGGCACATCAATGATAGAGTTGGTGACAAACATAAAGGGTCTCCCAAGCAATATGGGGACTCCCAAATCATCAAGATTATGATTTTCCATACATACCACCATGAAGTCAACCGGGATCACAATCTTATCCATTTCAATCAAAACTCCTTCAACCACTCCTAAGGGACGCGTGATCGATTGATCCGCTAATTGCAAGTCCCTAGTAGGAGGTTTTAAGTTTTGCAACCCCAATCTCCTAAAAACATGATAGGGCATGACATTTACACTTTCCCCAAGGTCCATTAACCCTTTAAATTGTAGACCCCCCAAAGAGATTGGAATAATAAAGCTTCCGGGGTCTTTCTTGACAATTTCCTTTTTCAGAAAGGAATGAAAGATTCAAGTTTCTAGACCTTGATAAATGTGGAGTGCATAGGTGTGCAAATCATGTGTAGTCACTAAGTTAGAGTGCATTAATATTGAAGAAGAGCAACAAGTGGGTTGGTTGATATTTTGATTTAGAAGCCGTCATTTCATTTAATGGCGTAGTATGTAGTAATGAGGGTATGGAACTTTAATTTGGGTGAGTCAAGATTGCGGATATGATTGTGTTGCAATTGGGTGATATACAAGGATATTCAAATAAGGAATTGAAGACTTGAATTATGTGAGTAGTCATGTAAAGGAAGGTTGGTGGTCGCCTTCGATCAGGGTTACGGAGGATTACAAGGAGCTAACATAGTAGCTTGGAAGGCAATGTGATTGTACACCACATATAATGGTTCATTGGGGGAAATAAGGGTGTATCTCAATGACGAATGACGAGGCGCCGAGATCGCCATGGTGGGAAAAAATCTTATAAATGGTATGTCGGTAGAAAGTTCGTTGTGAAGGCTAGCGCTAGTGGGAATAACTTGGCCAACATGAGCGTTATCCAGAACTGAGTCATGCGGTGGTTTCGAGACACATACATAACCAAGACTATAAAGGCATGTGGGTTCGCATGTGTGATGATGGATGTGTTTATACTCATCCAAATGATATACATTTGGACATATTTTTTGCTCAATCCTTGGGTGTTTTGATGTGTTTCTAGTGTTTGTGTAAGTACAAGGAAATGATGGGAAAAGGAGTAATTTATGCTCATCCCAATATTCTTATTCTTGAGATCAATTGTATGATTGTAATATACTGTTTGATCTCTTGAATTAATTGGATATAAATTGTTTCACTAACGTGGATAGTTTATATGCCGACCATTATCAGGTTGAATGGATTCAATTGAGGACCTAGCGAAAATTAAACAAATCTAGGTCTGTGTTCATAAGTTTTAATTGGATTTCTTGATGATTTATATCAACCTAGCGGAAAGTATAAACAAGAGATAAATATTAGGGTTGCAATCCATATCAAATTTCCCAACCCTAACTTTTGTGAATGAACTCTTGAATGAGATTGATCCCCTTTATTCCCTTTGAAATAACATAAAGTGATGATAGTTATGAATCTCAATCCATGAATCTCTTGCCTATCTTGATTTCTTTGTTTTCTTTAATTCATGTTTTCTTAGTTTAATCAATAAGCAAATCAAAAACCTTTTCTTGGTTACTTCTGCACATTTAAATATACTTGTTCACACATAAGTCTCCGCGGATTTGACCCTCGCATGTGTTTATATTACTACTACGGATCACTAGTGCACTTACTAGGTAATTATTACTAGAGGAGAAATTCTCCATCAAATTTTTGGCGCCGTTTGTCGGGGACTTGTTGTGATTGAACAAGTTAATTTGACATTATTTGATTCCTACCTTGGAGCCATTGAACGACGACATTGATAAATTAGGACGTCATAAACTGGAATTCAACGAGGGAAATCCCCTCGAAAAGACCTAGAAGCATTAACTTGAGCCCTCTACCACCGGGGTATAGGAAATAGAAATCGAGATGGCGTAACCACCGGCTCGCATAATGAAGGACTTCTTACGTCCTAAGGTAAACACATCGCTGTCTTGTATAGTGTTGTCTCAAGCAAAGAAGAATTTTGAGGTCAAGGTTCAATATTTTGATATGTTACTCCAATTATCAAGGTATTTCATCCGAATACCCTTTCACCTTTTGAGAGAATAAATGATGATTGTTTCACACTTCCCAGGTAAAGAGGGAGTGATCGATGATCAAATTAGGTTAAAATGCTTCCTCTACACCATGAAGGAGAACACAAAGACTTGGTTAATGATGCTCACACGTAAGAGCATAAGCACAATGACTAACATGAGATTGAACTACATGACGCGTTTTTATGCAAATATTACCCACATCCCAGCTATCATTGGCCACATTCATACGTAAAGTAATAGGCTTTAATCAAGATATATGATAATCATTCCCATGAGGCTTGGGGATAGGTTTAACATGATGTTGGTCCAGTGAACTCACCATAATTTTCCTCTACCATTGCTTGAACCAAACTTTCTTATAATGGCTTAAATCATGTTAATCAAGTCATGGTTTGACTAATGTCGCTGGTGGCTTTCTAGGAGCCAAGACCCCGCAAGAGACTCAAGACCTTTTTTTGAGATGTTGGGAGCTAACTCACAAATAAAAAGAGTACTAGAGGGAAAGTTGAGGGGTATGCCAATGAATTGAGAACAAGTGATGAGATTTATAGGCACATAGCGCAATTAAATCGTAAACTTGATATGTTAACTTCACTAATGGTCTTCTTCTCAAGTACCAATGCTATTCAATGATGCTTGTTCTATTTGTGGTTTACATACTTATGTTACTAATTTATGTCCAAGTGGTGCACAATTTGTTTTAGATAATGAGCAGGCACATGCATTAAAACGAGTACAACCTAAGGCCTTCTCAAAATAACCCTACAAACAAATACACATATATAATCCTAGGTGGAGGAATAATTCAAATTTCTCATGGGGAGGTAATCAAGGTCAACAAAATAAGCCCCTTCTCACTCCACCACCACAAGGGAAATTTGAGCAATAGAAAGAGGCTTGAGGAGCAGGCAATTGATAGAATGAGGCTGGAGCAAAGCACAGTCATAACGAGGCAAAGCATGATGTTGCAATAAAGAAGTTGGAGATACAAATAGGGAAACTTGCTGAAGCCCTTCAAGACCACAAGCCCGGAACTTTTCCAAGTCAAGGGCAACAAGATAATGGCCATATCCACCCTACGAAATGGCAAAAAGGTAGGTAATGTAGTTAATTTCTCCCTTCGTCTTCTCCTCCTCATATTTCGAAAAATATGTTGAAAAGAGTATAAATGGATTGAGGAAAATCCCAAAGATGTTTAAATACTCCCTAAGCCATATGTACAACCGGTAAGTCGCTTACCGATCAAGCTTGATGAGGCATAATTAGAACAACAAATGTCAGAGTTAATGGACATGTTTTTCAAGGTTAGTATTAATCTCCCACTGTTAAAAGTTATTAAGAATATTTCTGATTATGCTAAGTTTTTCAAATAAATAAATTCTAAAAATCATAGGTATGGAAAGGATGAAAAATTGATTATGGGAGAGAGGAGTGTTAGTGACATAGTCCGACAAGACCTCCCATCTAAATAAAAGGATCCCGGAAGTTTCACGATTTTTATTAATCTAGGGGATTATAATAAGGTGAAGGTGATGTTGGACCTCGGTGCTAGCATCAATTTATTGTCATACTCCATGTACTTGAAATTGGGCTTATCTGAATTGAAACCCACCACAATGACCCTACAACTTGTTGATCGTTCTATTAGACGCACCCTTGGGCATTGTGAGGATGTGTTTGTCCAAGGGGACTCCTTGAATATCCCCATAGACTCTCGTTGTTCTAGAGACTTTTTAATGGAGAGAGAATGTGCAGTAGAGAGTCGCCTATTTTGCTAGGACGCACATTTTTCTACCAACGACCAATACTATAATAAAATGTGGGGAATGGTAAATTGTCTAATGTCGGTGAAGGATGAGAGAATTGAGATCCCGGTATATTGATATATTGAAAAAACCCTGTATGGATGACGGGCGGGATTCTTGTAAGTTTGTAAATGAAATAGAAGAGCAGTGAAGCTACTATGAGGAGAGTGATAGTGTACAATTAGAGAGTATTCTAAGTGACGGTGAGGAATTATAGGGATAAGATGGACG